>JAWVWN010006468.1:0-84926 GCA_037367305.1 Phrynocephalus vlangalii | reverse complement strand
AAAAATTAAAAAATGGGAAATGATACCCCAAGTCTCCTTTTTTAGATTTGCCCCTAATTCAGATTTTAAACCTCAGCTTGTTACGGATTAAATTGATTTTTATTTACTTTATCATTTGGTTACCTTTGCCTAACATTCTAATTTGATCAATCATAGATACATCTTTTTTTTGAAGCTTGTTAGGGTTGCAAAAAGCAGTTTCGATTTGACGGACTAGGAAAGCACCTTTAGACTATTCAAATGCTAATAGCCATTCTGGATGGCATTTTACTAGATTTATAAGTTTTTTAGAAAAAATGGTTGTAATCTAACACCTTGTTAAGCTTGGTTCTTTTGCCAGTGTGTTTTCCCTTTGTTATGGATTTAATAGTGGTGAGTGTTTAGAAGTGTATAAAACTGATGTTTGAAAGCAATTTTCCAGGATGGCGGCATTGCTCGCCCATACACATTACCAGAAAAGGTAGGTTCCGTTTCCAAGTGCGATGGATTTAAAACAGTCACCACACGTTGGAGTGCTGTGTCTCCGTGGTTTGTTAACAACAGAAGAAGGGGTTTTGTTAAAAGGAGAAAGGAGAAAGTTTTAGAAGGACAAGGTGTGTTTGCACTGGCATCTTTAAAACTTTGAGGAGGGTGTTGCTGTCCTCTCTTAAAAGGGGCAAAAAGGAGGAACAGGGAACTATGGGCCCTTAAAATGACATAAACCCCAGGGAAAATTGGGCAGTTTAAAAAAAGAGTGTTCTGAAAGAACCTTGAAAATAATGCGTAATAACTAGAAGCCAACACAAATTTTCAACACAAATCTTGCCAGATAATTTCCCCCGGGGAGACGTAAGGAATGCTATCAACTATTTTAAACTTACCCAAAGCCTTTGACAAAATGCCCCCTGATTTTTGACCAGCAGCTGTCTTGAAAGTTTTTGTATCCCTGATAGTTGGTTACGGCTTGTATCGAGGTGTTAATCAGTGACTCCTAAACTGAAGGTAAAAAAAGGGGGGGCCCAAAGTTTCAGTTCGGGGGCTGGGAAATCCAACTTTTTTCTTAAAATTCGATGGGGGTTGAGGGAATGCTTATCACACAGAATTAGGTTAAATAGTTAAATTTTGGATGATGCGAGCACAATTCAAAAGTCTTGTAGGCTTAGCCTGAGCTGAAAGCAACGGGATCTTTTAAAAGGAAAATTAAATTTTTAAACCCCTGGGGTGGGGTGGGGGGGGGAAGCCTTTTAAAAAATTTTGGGGGGGGTATTTTGACTCAGTAATATGCTGTACAATGGGGGTCTGGAATTGTAGATAAAAGTGAATATGGGCAAGAGTGCAATGTGGCTGAAAAAAGGGGAAAAATGCCATTTCGGGAACTCTCTCTGTACTCCCAAATAATTTATTTATTTATTTGGGCATTTATTCCGGGGCCTTTTTTCCATACAGGAAGTCGGGGGGCGGTTCAAATAAATGATAAAACCACTAAGCCGGGTTTTAATTTTTTTGGAAAAAATGAAAAAAATAACAAATCAGATTCATAATAAAATAAAATAAAATAAGATGGCAAGGGGGGGAAAACCTCGGAGGGAGAGCAGATGAGTTAAAAAAAAATTGAACAGTTAAAATGTTAAGTTTAAAAAAAAATTTAAGTCCCCAAAATCCTATAATGTAGAGTCCCCCTTACTTCAGAGTCTATCTCTGAAAATAAGCCCAGGGGCCTTTCTGGCCGGTTTTGTTGCGATGTCAGAAATAACCAGTAATTTCATTGTCTTTTTTTTTAATTTCTGTGGCATTATATAGATTAACCATGCAAAAGAATTTAAAACAGTGGTGCCCTTTTTTTTTTTTCCCCATTTAAGGGAATGTTTTGGAAAATTATGTCTAGGCTGGGCCCTAGTATTTTCCCTGTAGCTCCAAAAAGGAAGGAATATGGAGTGATGCAAGAAAAAGGCAAATTTTAAAGAAAAAATGTCTTTTCCATTTTCAAGATGCTTTCAGGGGCCCTAGAAATGTTGTCATGGAAACATTTTCGGGGACTCCTCGTTTGTGGACAGCTACATTTTACATAAAGAACAACCATTTTTAAAAGTTTCATCAAAAAGTCATATCATTGGAAATGATTATTTAAATTAATTTTTGTCGGGTTTAAAAACGTTTCTAAAAAGCTTAATAAATTTCAAATTCAGTTCCCCACAATCAGAAAAAACCGCATATAAAGACCGAAAGAGAAAACACAAGTTCATTTTAAAAGAAATAAAAATGTTCACTCTAAAAACTCTGAGTAGTGTCGAAAAAATGTTTTATGTGGCAGGGGAAAGAAAACCCAGAAAACGGGGCCCCCCTATGGGAATATGTTTTTTTAAAAGCTCTGTGTTATTCTTTTGTGGAAGGCCCCTGGGAAGGGGCCTTTAAAAAATGATTGAACGTTGGGGGTTTGTGCAGGAAAAGGCTTCTTCATGAAGAAAAGACAAAGACATTGTCCCTTTGCTAGTTGTTTTGGGAACCTGCTTCTGCCAAGGAAAATTCATTACCGCCAGCAGTCCTGTCTAAACAATCCTTTTTTGCTCTTGCAGCGATTGAAAGACTGCAACCCATGCTTTCTTGAAGCACCGCCCTTCCTTTTTTAGATGATTCCTTTTTTTGCTTAAAACTTTTTTAAAAAAAAAATTCACCCTGGACATTTTTACTTTTCCCACTAAATTCCTCTCAGTGTAAATTATAAAATGGAATCAGAAAGGAAAATATGATTTTCTCTTGATTTCGGGCACCTTTTTGTTTCTTCTATTTCCCCCCCCCAAAAAAAAAAATATTTTGAAATTACCCCCCCCTCTGTTCCCTGCTTTTTTTCTCTCTTGTCCCTCCGGCTTCTGGAGCAGATTGAAATTTCAAATTTCCTCCTCTTATCTTTCTTTTTCATTATATACATGGCATATGCAGTGTACGAAAGCAAAAAACATGAACATCTGAATGTTGTACCACACCCATAAATTTCTTTGGTTTCCCTGGTCCCAAATCCAAAAGCTTTTTTCATCCTCCATTTAAAGGGGGGTTTAATAAATCTTCTTGCTGGATGGGCCGAATAAAAAAAAATGGCATTTCGTTTGTCTTTTGGGGGTTTGTTTCGGTTCGTTTCCGTTTTTCGCAATTTTTGAAAAAAAATCTTTTCATTTTCTTTTCGTTTTGTTACCATTTTGTTTTTATTTCTTTTTTGTGTTTTTTTTTTTTTTTGGATTTTAAGCAATTCCCCCACATTGCAGTAAGGGAAAACGAACACACGAAAAATTTCCAGTGTTTTTTTCTTTTGTTTCATTGTCGTTTGTTAGAAAACGAAACAAAAAAAAACGGAAACAAAAAAATTGTTCGTTTCGTGCCCCCCTCTACTTGTGCTAGACTTTTCCATGTAGGTGAAAACCGTCTTTTCCCTTGTAGTGAAAAACCCTCCTTTTTACTTCCCTCCTTTCATGTTCCCATAAAGTCTAGTGATTCCTTCCATTCTTTCTTGCTCTTCACATCATCTCTAATTTCAGCATGCCTATCCACTGCCCTTTGAACCAGCCCCCCAACCCATCTGTTCTCATATACTTTTACCTGGTTTCCTGTGTATTCCCAAATCCTCATATATCCAAATTTTCAGTGCAGTCGTGCCTTGCCCTCTTTGTGCTTTTGTATCCTGGTATTCCCTGTGACTTTGTCATATTTTTCCAATTTTCAAGCTGTGTCGGGTCTCCTAGTCCCTTTTTTGATTTTCCTATTTTTCCCTGTTGGCTATTGGGGTTTTTTTAACATTCTTTTTTCATGCCTTAAAAAGCGAAAGTATAACTGTGTTAATTAATAAAAACTTCCTTTTTTACTTTTTTGCTTTTTTTTTTTGGGTTTACTTTTTCAGAAAACAAAGTGGCCTTGTAGATTTTTCCTGCAGCCCCCCAAGAGTAATGATCAGATGTGGTACAATAAATGTTCAAACAATGCAAGTTAAAAATTAAGTCTCTGCCCAGCAATTGGGTTTTAAAATGTAAACATTTAATTAGAATTCTTACTTTTTTTTAAAAAGTAGTGAGTTTCCCCTTGAAACTGAAAAAATGATTAAACCAAAAGTGGAGTTATTTTAATTTCAACGGGGGTAACTTTTTTTTTTCATATTTAGGTGTGTTTTCCCACAGTATTGCCAGAGGTATAGGTGTTCTGCATCGCTGTCCACAGGCAGTCCCAATTTTTGAAAAAATTTCTTTCTTTCTCCTATGGTGCTTTCCCAACTTCAGCTTCCAAATCCCCAACCCCTAAGCTCCATCCTTCTTTGAGTTATCAAAACTGCTCTGCTTTGTGGATCCCTGCGGGCTTTTTGTCAACAGTGCCTCCCCTTCACCCAAAGGAATTTGAGTAGGCTCCTTCAAGTGTTTGTAGGTAAGGTGTTACTTTTTCTTACAAAATAGATAAAAAAATAAAATGTTTGTAAATGAGGGAAAAGGAGGAAGTTGCCACTGAATCACAGTAGATAAAAAACCCCCCCCAACTGTAGTTTTTATCATGTGGGAATTGGCTGAAAATCACCATTATTTACACACAGATTTTGTCAAGATATTATAATATTAAATTAAGGCCCCCTTCCAATAATACAACAGCTGAAATTTTTGTTTGAAAAACTTTGCTCCCATAAAGAAGGATTAAGCCCAAGCCCCCCCATGCATCAAAGTCCCCCTGGATCTTGTGTGGTTGGGATGCATTTTTGAATGGAAGGTTGTTTCTGCTACTGAGTTTGTTTAAAAACCCTCTACTACAAAAACGATATATACTTGCAACAGATTCTGTTCAGATACAGGAAAAAAAATTGACACCACTCAAAGGGTAAGATTTTATGTGTAGTTTGGGTTGAAATTACAGGAAAGATGCAAGTATGTCCCCAATGTTTTAAAAACATTGTACAGTAGTCCTCCCAGGTTGCGGCCCACATTTTGCGCCCTTTTAAATTTCCCTTTTTTTTACTAGAGGCCCGCATCATTGTTGGGTCATAAGGGGGCTTTCATGATTTTTTTGGGATTGCTTGAAAGCTGCTTTCTGTTTCCCTGCAGTGTCTGATTTAAAGGGGCCGCACTTTGAAACGTCTATATGTCATCCACAGTATGATGGCGAGACAGAAAAGATGATGATGCTGTTGGGGGCCCTTTGTTAAATGCCGTCAGCGCCCACAAACCAAAAAAAGGAAATACTGTGACTGTTGTAGGGAAATTTTTTTTGGCCCATGGAGGAGTAATTGGCTGTCTACCCACTGGTTTATTTTGTTCTTTGTAACTTTTTATTTTTACTTTGACCCTTTATGCGAAACTATGAACCAAAGGAAATGTCGATTACTCTGTCTTTTGTCCTTCGTGTTGGGAAATGATTGATTTGAAGCAGCCTCAAAGAGACTCAGTGTTTGAACTATTTTGTGGATGGGGGAAGGTTGCCCACCCCTTTCCGGGCCCTTTAGTACCATTTTAACCCCCAACATTTTTTACAGTATTTTGTCCCCTGGTTTTGCGGTTTATATACTGTGGTCCTGGTATATTGCGGGATGCAGTATATGAAGGCAAGGGTTTCGGGGAAAGCGGTGGGGGCCCTATTTGGGGGGCCCCCTGCTTTTCCCCAGGTGCTTCCCCCATCGGGCCTTGATGGGTTTCCCTGAGCCTGTTGGAGGGCTCAAAAAAGTGGTTTTTGAAACTGGAGTCACATCCAAAAAAACAAAGTGCCTTTGGATCCCCAAAACCCACTTGTGGAGCCCCGACAGGCCGGGAAGCCGTCGGGGGCCTTTTTGGGGCACCAAGGCCTGGGGTAAGGTATGGGCCCCAGAAGCTCCCCCCCCCCCCCAAAGTCCTGATCCAAACCCAGCATTGATATCACGTTTTTTCCTTTTGCGGTGGGGTTTGGGGTTGGGTTTCCTAACCCGTGATAAACAGGGGGATATATTTTTCCCAAAGAAGGCATTATCTCCATTATCATTAGAAAGGGGTTTTTGGGAAAATGTTTAATTATTGTATACACAGCATGAACATACTGTCATGATGTTGTTTTTTATTATTCCTTGTATTGATTCTGTAACGTTTGTTTTACTTAAAACCAATAAAGTGTCTTTCTCCAGAGGGTGGTATAAAAATTGAAAAAAATAATAAAAAAATAATAATAAATTTTTTGAAAATCGTAATTTCTTACTACTCTTGGCCCCTTTGGGGGCCCCCAAGAACTCGTCATCAATGGGAAAATGATGAACCAGGGATGGAAGGGGAAAAGTTTTTTTAATGATAAAATATTGGGCACTGAAGAAGGTTGACAAGTGCATATGACAGAAAAGGGGTACAAAAAAGGAAAGGAAAACTTTTTCCTCTCATTTTCTCTAATAGACAGTGGCTCATGTAAAAAATTCTACCGTTTTAATTAAAACTGGGGTTTTGTTCTGCCGCTTACACTGTGCCCCAAACAATGGGCCTTTTCACACGACCCTAAGACCCGCGGGCCCCTTAATTAGCCCGAGATTTGGGGGTTCGTTGTCTTCCTTCCCCCCCCACCACCCCACATTCCTTTGCTTTGTGTGCGGGGGGGGGAGGAAAAAAAGCCTTAAAAGGGAAAAAAGAATAAAGCCTTACCTCCGGAGTCCCGGTGGAAGTTGCTCCGAGCCCCGGTAATTTCCGGGTTCCCTTTAAAGGGGGGGGGGGGCAAAAACAACAAAAAAAAGAAGCGGGGGGGGAGAGCCCGGCACTGCTCAAAAATTTTTCCTCTCCCAGGCAGGTACTTAAAAGCTGCGGGGGTGCCTTAGGTGGGCGGGTCGCACTTAATTTTTGTTAGCTCCGGAGCTGGTGGAGAAACATTTTTTAAGCCCCGGAGCGGGGAGCATTTGCGGGGGATTAGGGGTGGTTTTTAAAAAGCCATCGAAGACTGTCTTTTTCCAAAAACCATGGCCTGGGCCCCTTACCCAGTAAATCTTTGTTATGGAGGGGCCCCCCAGTTTCCTTCTGATATCCTTTTGTTGAACGCTTTGGAAAATGGTACAGGATTTTTGCATGAAAACCGTGTGCACTTCCTTCCCCTGGACATAGGGGAATATATTTTTTGGGGTAGCAAATAAAACCAAACTTTTAGTGTTTTTTTGCGGAAAAACAGTGAAGACTCTGAGGTAGCACTTTTTATTTGGGAAAACCCCCAAATTTTCAGATGACACTGAATTTTGGATAGAATGAAAATTTAAAAATAGCAAAAATGTTTTTACAATGTATTTTTGTAAAAAAAAGGAATCCACGAAAATCAGGTGTTTGAAGATTATTAGACCACATTTAAATATTAATTTTTTTTATGCACTAATAAAAGAATACTTTTTTTAAAACCCTTCCTATTTTTTTTTAAAGTTATTTTTTAAATTCCCAAATCTGTTTAGTTCATTTTTTTAAATAAATTTTGGATTTTGAGCGTTTGCCGTAATGTGATTAGTTTTTTTTAAAGATTGGCTTTGTCTTTTTTTTTTAAAAAAAGGTCAAAACATGGGGAAAAAGATTATATTTTAAGATTTATTTTAGTCCAATTAGTTATATTTGAAGTATAGGTTTAGAAAAAATAATTTAAATTATCTTAGATTTCGGTCTGGTCTAAATGTTACAGTATTGCATTTCGATTATTGGTATTTTTAATTAAGGTCGGTTTTAAATTTGGAGTTTCAACCTTTGAAAAAAATTTCCCTCCCAGCACCAGCGCACCACAGTCAAAATTACACTAAATAAAGGAGAAAAACTTGGTTGCGTTTAAAAAGAGAAAAGGGGAAACCCGGAAACCGGAGCTGAACTGGATAAGGAAAGGGTTATTGTCATCAAAAAAGCGAAGACTTTTACAGTTTTAAACACCCCTGAGACAAAACCCGAAAATTGTCCGGAAACCAAAAGGAAAGGGCATAAAACAGAAAAGGTAACCCCTTTTTTGTGTTAGGGGACCCCCTGGCGGGGAACAAGTGGATGAACCATAGCAGGGTTCCCAGCCTTTGGTAACCCACAAATTTTGGGTTGGGAAAACCCCCGAAACCCCTGGCCAGCACGTTAGTGGTAAAGTTTTGAAAATTGCGTCATATCACCCCCCCATAATTTAGATTTTCCCCTCAGTGAAATTTAACTGTTTTTACTTTTTTAAAAAAATGGGGGATAATTGTCTAAAAAAAAAAAAACCATGCAAAATGAAATTAGCATATTTTCATTGCCAACTGCCAACTGTTGCTTAATTTCTAAATAAAAAGTGGACCCTCTTATAAAAAAACGGTTTTTTTTAAAATAAAATGTTACAAATAAAAATTCCCGGGATAGGGGGTTTTTGCTTAAAAAATTTACTTGGGGTGAATCTGTAAAACATAAAAATGGTCATGATTAGGGATTATCCCCAATGCATTCCTAGGGGAAAAATTTGTAAAAAGGGGAAATTTTGCTTAACAGAATTTCGTTGATTCCTTTATCAAGGTCACTTGTACTGTATTAAACTAAACCAAAAAATTTTGAAGGGTTTGTGGGCAGTGGTTAAATGCCTGTACTAAATGGTAAAACTGGCTCAGACCCTGGGAGTTCAATCCGAGGTAGGGTCTTTTGTTGACTCAGTTTACCTTTCCAAGGTTGGTAAATGAGTACCCGTTGCTGGGGGGGGGGGGAAATGTGTAGCCTGATATGTAATAAAAAACTGAAAAACCACCCAGAGATTTGAGGGTATGGGGGGGTATATAAGCAGAACCTTTGCTTTGTTTTGAAATCTGTTTTTTTGTTGCATGCAGAAGGGAAACACGGGAAACCCACTGAATCACTTCTACCGGGCCCATGAATAAATTCCTATAGGATTCTTGCTCCTCAGAAACCCAGCTGAAAACCCCAATGGGTTTTTTGTTAATTGTATCAAGAAGGGCTGAATGTTAGGTCTTTTCCCTTTTAAAACACATGTAAAATTTTTGCAGGGTTCAGCCAGGCTGGAATCTAAAAAGCTTTTGATTTAGTAATACTGTTTGTTTTTTCTTTGTTGTGTCCATTATGGTTGACAGAAAAAAAAAATTTGTTGTTTTTTTTTTAAATTGTAATTTTGAGGTGAATGGTTGTTTTATTGGGGTTTTTCTTCTGACCCGCATGCGGGGAGTTTTGAGTAGAAAAAAAATAAATTTTTAATTCTAGGAGGTTACAACAAATTACAGTGGACCCTTTTTTAGGAGGGCCGTACAAGGGAAAAACCCGTACAAGGGGAAAAAAATCCGGGGCCCCCCTCCCCCCGCGGCCACCTCCTTCCCCCACCTGGGGCGCCGGGAAGGGGAGGGGGCGGTGGGGGGAAAAAGGGGGGAGGGGAGGGGCAGGAGGGGGGCGACCCGGGGGGGGGTTTTCCCTTCCCTGGCCCCTGGCGGGTCCTCCGTTCCCGCCGCACCCGGTGCGCCCTCCTGTGCCTCCGGGGCTCGGGAGGAGGTGGGCGCAGGGGGGAACCCCCCGGGCGGCCCTGTCCAAGGCCCCCCCGGGAAGAGGACGGGGGGGGGGAGGGGGGGGAAGCCCCGCCGGCGCTGCGGGGGCCCCCTGCCGGCTCCCGGGGAGGTGAGCCGGGGGGGGGAAGAGGACGCGGGGGGCGGGGGGCAGGGGAAAACCGCGCCGGGTGCGCCCTCCCGGCTCCCGGAAGGGTGAGACGGGGGGGGGGGGGGGAATTCCCTGGGGCTCGGAAGGGTTGGGGGGGGGGGATTCCCACCCACCCCACCCGCCCCAAAAAAAAACTCCCCCTTTGGAAATGCTTGGAACGGATTAAATCCAGTTTCAATGCTTCCTAGGGGAAAAAACTAGAATTTTTTTAAAAAGGAAAAACCTTGAAAAACTTAATTTTGTTTGGAAGAATTAATTTTCGTTTACAAGGTACCACTGTCCCTCTGTGAGCTCATAAAATCTTTAACCATTAAGTTTCGGTCACAGTCTTGCGCTTCTTCAGTCCACCCCTGAGATTTAACAGGGGGGCTTCCCCTCGCATTGCCCCTGTATAATTTCTATAAAAAAATTTTTTAAAAACCAATTCAATTACAGCAGAACCTGTTTTAGGGAAACCCCCTAAAAATACATGCCTAGTCAAGGGCTGTGAAGCAAAGAAAGAAAAAGTCTTGTAGTTTTTAAAATGTTTGTTTTAAATTAGGAAGGAATAAAATCCTGAGCTAACCAGCAAAGATGAAAGCCCCCGTTTTCCCAGAAACAACGTAGTTTCAGTGAAATAATGGGTTAAAACTGAAGGTTTTGCTCTTCTAAAGATTTTTCCCCTCTCAAGTTTGATTTCCCTCCCTATTATCTGAAAACTAAAGGAGGGGTCGGGAAGCTTTGCGGGACTTGTTCTTTTTGATCTGAAGTGTTTCTTATTGCGTGGTAACCACCAGACCGTTTGTTTACAATTAAAATTATGCCTCCCTTTACTTTTGTGATGGTGCTGTTCTCTGCCCCAAGGAATGAGTTGTTCAAGAAGATTTTGCGTTTATTATTTAGATTTAAAAAAGGGCAAAAAGGGGTTGAGCGTGTGGCCGTCACAAAAAAACACAATTGAAAAAAAAGTTGGGCGATTTTATAGGCCACTATTAAAAAAAAAAAATTTTTTTAAAAAGGAACTTTGCAAGCTTTCGAGGGTCAATCCCCCTTTTCTGCTTTGAAGAAGGGTGTTTGGATGCACTCGAAAGTTGAAATGTTCCTTTTTTTAATTTTAATAGGGCCTATGAAGGTATCGCCGAAAACCTTTTTTTTGAATTGTATTTAATTTAGAATCTTGCGGTCATTTTAATTTTTTTTTGAAAATTGTTGTTTCCCCAGTTAAAAAAAAGTCCCATCTGAGAAGAACAGAGGGTCTAGCGCTTGAACGCAGTCCCCGGAAGACGAGGAACCCAAAACCGCAAGATTTAAAAGCTGCAAAAAAAAAGAAAAAAAGAGAAAAAAAGACAAACGTAAAAAATGAAAGGGCTGACTCGGAAGTGCCCAGGAAAGGAAAACCCTTCCCCTGGCACCGGGAAAAAGCATGCAGACTGGAGGGTCAGAAAAAATAGAAACTCATCCGATCACTGGCCCAAAATGCAAGTATCGTTGGCAGGGGGTGCCCCTGAAAACTTGGTGGGGCCCTCTGAGCCAGTAACGGTGAAAGACCCCGGTTGCTTTTTAAAAGACAGAATGCCCGTAAAGTCACATGAGCCTCTTTCTTTGCTTTAAATATATGCTCAAACAGGAAAGAAAAAAACAAACGCGATTCACAAATAAGAAAGCTCTTTGTCAGAGTTAAAAAAACCCTTTCCAAAGAACGGTCACCAGCAAAGTAAAAAAAAAAATGAGTCTAATTAAAAAGCACTGAACTCCCTTTGCTTTCTACCCCCAAAAAAGAGGAAAAGAAAGCGCAGTAATAAAAAAACAAAGAATTTGTAGCAAAATCATTTTTGGGAGAAGTTTTGCCCTTTCCACGCGAACAGCTGCATACGAAATCTGTCACAAGTTTTTTCGCCAAAAAAAAACAAAAAACAAAAAAAAGAAAAGAAAAGTGCCCCAAGGGAAATTTCTCAATTGGTAATTTGCATTTCATAACAGTTTGGGTTCAATTTAAGTTTTTCGTGCACTTTCAAGTTTTTCCCAATCACCCCGTTGACTCAGAAAAAATACTTTGAACTAAAAAAATTGGTATTTATCCCCCAAAAATGAAAAGTTAGATGTCTGTGGTTTTTTGGGGGGAGAGCATAATTATTGATAAAAATACCTGCCTTGTACTCCAAGAGTCGGGCATTTAAAACCCAAATTTTTTAAAAGGGAAAAAGGATCGTCTGTGAAAGCCTAAAATCTTAGATAGGAAAGATCTTGTTTGGGGGGAGGTGTTTGACATTTCCACCCCTCCCTTCCCCCGGGGCAGCCACTCTAGAGGTGTGCGCGGTTTTGCCCCCCTTTTGGGCACTGCCTTCAGTGGGTCCCTTTTTGGAGGGGAAGAGGGGGAAAGCACCAAAACACTTTTTGTAAAAAAACCAAAACCATGGTTCATCCCCCATCTGTACTAAAATTCCCATTCCCGGCAGTGTGAATAGTAAAAACCTAGTCAGGGGCAGGCAACTTGTGCTCTTCAGAGGGTTTTGGAGGGTTTCCGTGGGTCCCAGTGTGAATCTTTCCCCCCAGAACAATCGGGCCAAAAACCGGGCCAGAAAAAAGAACGAGTATTGGGAAACCCATTATCTAATGGTTACTGAGGGTTTTTGTTTTTTTTAATTTTTTTTATACGTTGTATCCTTTTTCGCGAGGATTGTTCCCGGGGTTTTAAAATTTGTTGAAAATTGAAAATGCTAAATTATAGAATTTTTGGAAGGAAGTAAAAAGGGGGGAGTACCCAAAGGGTCTTCCTATTTGGGCTCTCCAAAATTTTTTTTTATTGACTAGGGGAAAATTTAAGGAAATACTGTACTAGTCAAATTTGGATGACAAAAAAATTTGGGCGCTACCCAATCCCCTGGAAGAAAAAAAAAAAATAAAAAAGATCTTGTAGGCTTGGGGACTGAGCTAAAAAACAACGAAGGCATTTAACACCGGGGAAAACCGGGGTGCGGGGGGGGGGGGGGAAACCCCAAAACATTGTCAAAAGTGGAAAATACTTGGCTAGTAACACTACATGCAAGAAGGATTTGGAATTGTTGTAGACCCTTTGTTCTTGATGGTCCCCTCCATTTTTCTTGGTCAAGTGGGTCGCAAGTGACCTTAGCTTACACTGCTTAAAGTTACTCTTTCATGTTGTAGAGGTGCCCCGCTTAGAATTTATGATTTCCTTACATGAAAAACCCAGTGTGAAGCTGCTCACACAATTAAATGTGTATTGCTTGACTCATATTTAATTTGTGGAAGAATTATATTTGATGAAAAATTTATTTTTTTTAGTATTGTTCTTGGTTTCCCCTGAGTCGAGAGCTCTCTTGAATTAATTTTGTTCATGAAATTTGATTTTGCAGTTGGTTTTTGCCAAAGAGTGACTTAGAAAATGTAGAAAGATGGGGGACTGAGGGGGGAAGTGGAGTATTTTAAAAAGGAAAGCGATGTCATCTGCTTCCCAGTACCTGTTATGGCGAAAAAAGAGCTATGTATCTGTTTGGGGAACTTTTGATAGATCGTTTTTTTTTTACTGAGGCATGGTGATGTCGTAATTGGGTTTTGCTGTCAAGTCAACAACCTGAAAGAATTTATTCAAAATGGGAAAGGAAAAAAGTGGGGAAAACAAAAGGGGGTAAGGTGAATGCCTTTCCCGGGGGGGGGTGGGGGGGGGGGAGGGGGGTGCTGGGGGTGAAAGCGGGGGTTTTCCCCGTCCCTTAAAAAGCCTGTGGGTGGCTGGTGGGCGCTCCGGGGGGAAAGCCTGCTGGTGGTCCTCAGGCGCCCCTCACCTGGCGGGCAGGTCTTTTCCCCCCACCACACCAGACCGGGGTGCATGGATAGTTCCATGAGGAACCCGGGCTGCATGGCCTCTGCTTCCAAATCCCAATTTGAAGGCAGGCTTTCTTGGACCTTGGGGCAGCTGCCACTGCTGCTCAGGCGGGCACTTGAAAAACTGCCCGCCTCCACCCCACTAATGCAAGCAGGCACTTGGGCCCATCGGCCTCTGCCCTGTGGGTGAGAACTTACGGTGAGCTGTGCGGGCTGGCCATCCATTGCCAGCTGTCCCCCCTCTGCTGCCTCCGTTTGCAGGGGGGGCCGTCAAAGCCTGGGCAAATCCTCCCCCCCATTCGGGGTGGGGCTTGCCCCCGATATGCAGGGGGCGCTGTGGGGCTCCACCTGCCCTGATGTTGGGGAAGCGGTGCTGGCTGACAGCCTCTCCCCATGTATGATGTTGGGGGCCCCGGGAATGCCAGCCTATGATCCCATTGCCACTGTGCCCCCCAAAGGCCGTGCGCCACCGCCGTCTCTGTACTTTTCCCCCATTGTCCCCATCCACGGATAACCCTAAATCCGAAAAATTGGCAGTTACGGATACAGGAGTGCTACTGTATATTTTCGGATCTCGTTCATGTAGAATGAATGAAACCCTGTTTTTTTTAACTTTAAAAATTTGTTTCAAAGGTTACCTTTTGCATAGCAGTAAAACGGATTTCAGTGGTGTTATTGTGGGATTCGACATTTTGGAATTAAAATACTTTCCCCTGTGTGATGTAGTGGACAGAGTGATGGATGACTTGGACACTTAAATACCCCCTTGGCCAAAAAAATGCACTAGCGTGGAACTGGTCAACCACTTTAATACCCCAAAAAACGTTTTTAGGGAGTGTAGGGGGTTCTGACTTGAGGCAAAATAACTGCAGTCTTACATAAACCCTGTGGTAATACATTGAGAAACAACCACACACAACCACACACACAAACACAACACCCCTCTTCCTGGTTTTTGTTTTAATAATTAAATTGCCTTTTTTTTTACTTTGTATGTTTTTTTACTTTTGCCTAAATTCTAAGCAGTCAAATTAATCACAACTGTAGCATTTTCTTTTTAAAAAATATGAAATCCCTTGGTCTTTAATAGAAAAGTTCTTTATTTAGTTTGTCACCCAATCCCATCAGTATGCAATCTTACTATTTACAAAAAATTTAAAGGGAAATACAGTGAACACAATTAAACTCACAAATAGAAAGTCACTTAGTCATTCCCTACTTTTAAATTGAAGGGGTTTGATTCACCAAAACATTGATATACTATTTGATTTATTTTTTTTTATTTTTGGTTAAAAGCCAAGGAAGAAAAAAAAAATTGTTTTAAAAAATATGTTACCCAAAGTGCTGTTGTTTTTTTCAAAGCTCCGAGGGTAGGTACACTGAAGGTGATTTCTCATGAAGGGGTTCAGCAGAAATTTTGTGGGGAATTTTAAGCTTTTCCATGTACAGTATTGCCAATCTAAAACATCCTGTGGGCTTATGGAGCCAACCCCTGTATTCAAAAACCTTTAAAATTGGGGGAAATTTTTGGCCCAGTTTTAAGTCTTGGAAGAAACATTAGGCAGCAAATTGATGTTGAGAGAGATGGGTTGCCAAGTTTTAAAAAAATTTTTTATTGCACAATTTCCACTTGTTTTCTGGGGAAGTTATACCACAAATGGTTTGCAATTTTGGGGCATGTTGACTGTTTGGAAGAAAAAAAATCCAGGAACTTTGGCATTTAACCCGAGGGGCCCGGGCCGGGGAGGGTGTGCCTCTCCTCCATAGTGCTAAACTATCCATTAGAAATAAAGTTTCCCCTTGTCAAAAATCTCTTTTTTTGGGGAACTGATCCTGTTTAAAGACAAGGCAAGTACCCTCATTTCCATTTTTTTGCCACCACCACTGGATGTGGCAACTGATAATTATTAGCTGGAGGGGCAGCTCCAGCCCCATTTTTAAGGAATTTTATTTATTTTGAAAGCATTCAAAAAGAAAGTTATGTCATTTTAAAGTTTGTTTGAGAGCATTTTGTGCGTCCAGGGTATTTGTATTACGTTATGATGGGTATTTCTGTGTTTAATAGTGCATGCAGTAGAGGTCAAAGGAAAATTTGTGATATATTGCATTGTGTGAACCTTGTCTTGCTTGTTTTCTTTTTCCCTGCAGATTCTGCTTGGATTTGAGACAAAAAAGCAACGATTTTCCCATCAATTGGTAATTTAGCTTGAAGAAACCCCCCTTTGTGCCCATAAAGGACATGATATGGCGTATGTTATGGGCAATTAATGACTATTTTAAAATTTTTTCCCCGATGAAAAAAACTTTTTGTGGCCTTGCAAGAAAAACTTTATTAATTGTGCGGTGTGGATCTTCGTGTTTTTCTAGCCTTTATCCTGATTACTCTCCAAGACTAAAAAATTACTCCTTTCTCCCTACATTGATTAGTTTCTGTGCGGGCATTTGTGAATGAGTTATTGATTGTAGTTGGTTTTTGGGAAACCCGGGAACTGGCATTTTTCCAGTCGGGAAAAGGAAAAAAAAACTTGGCCCAAGATTTTAGCAGCTCAGTTGAAACCAAGTCCTATTTGTCTCAGTGCCCAAGGGGTTTTTTTGCTATGGCGTTCCTTCACCAAGCACTGAATTCAGCCAGTTCAGCCCTTTTTTCCACCCAAAAGACTTTTTAAAACTTTGTGTTGAAAAAAAAATTTATCATTTGGATTGCATTATTTTTGTTTTCCACCCCCCCCTTATGTTAAGTTTTACAATTTAAAAATGTTTGTGTTTTGATTCAGATTTCTAGTAGTTGTTTTGGGGGGACAAATACTGCTTAAAGAAGGCTGCAGATGGTAATTACATTCAAATCGTAAAAATGATAAAACTGTTTTTACTGGGAAAAAGAAATTTTAATGTATTTTTTTTGTTATTGGGGGGGGGGGAAAATTTTTTTAAACCCGGGCCCTTTTTAAAAAAAAGGGGTCCAAAATAAATTTCCACGAAAAATTTCTTTTATGTGCATGATTGGGCCCCCCCAAAACGGGGAATGCTGTACACTACAGTTCAAAAAAAAAAAGAAAAATGGACAATGAAATAAATATAATAGAAAACTTAATTAAAAAAAATATGTTATTTTTTGGCATGTCAAATTTAAAAAGGGCAAAATTATTCTGATTTCCTTGTGTTTGGGGGTTTTTTAAATTAGAAGCAATCTTTTAATGAAATGTCTGCCCTAAAAGTTTTTAATTTGGATCGGGATACAGGGTAGAGTTGGGCATGGAAAGGGGGGAAATTTATTTAAAAAAAGGTTTATCTTCACAGTTGGCCCTTTTCCCCTAAAAACCCTGTTTTGACCCCGGGGAAAAAGAAGAAAATTTTTTTTTCCCTGTGGACTAAAGGGAAAGAATTCAGAAACCCCCTTCCTACCCTTTTCCCCCTAAAATTTGGGCTTAGCCACTTAGATAAATGGATTATTTGCGTCCTACAGAGAAAGATTTTTAAAACACCCGCAAAAAAAAGGGGCTTGCACCCAAAAAAACCCCAAATTTCTGTCCTGTTTTAAAAGCAATTACAAGGACTGAGAGGGGGCCCTGGTTGGAATTTTTTGGGGAATAAATGCCGAAAAGGAATAAAAGATTCCTTTACATTATTTTCCCGGTTTTCGAAAGAGCATCCACTGAGCCGTGTTTTCCCCAAAATTTTTGGGTAATTAGTATTTTTGGAGGGCAGCCCCCAAAAAAACCCGGGCCCAAATAGGGGTGAAGACTTCTGGAGTTGCAATTGGAATACCGTTTTAAAAAAAATTTAAAAAAATTAGCACAAAGCATTTTAACGACATTGTTTTATTTGTTTCCCGGGCAACGCCCCTAACAAGGTAAGAAAAAGGGGGTTTGCGGAAAAAAAAAAAAAGACACGTTTCTTCGGGCCAAGTTCACGTGAAAGATTTCCCCCAAATATCCCCCTTTTAACAGACTTTAAAAGGGGCGTATTAAACCTTTTAAGTGCCCTAAAATTTTAGACCAGGGTTTCCCTGGGGCCAAAAGTTTAAATAAAAAGTGGTAAGTCACCCTTTGGGAGTTGAGTCAAAAATTTTTGGAGAAATTTTTTTAAAAAAAATTATTTTCAAAAAAAATTAATGTCGGTTTTGGGATTTAGAGTAAAGCCTCTGTATGGAGTAAAAAAAAATTTTTTTCCCCAAAAACAGTTCCAAAACACCCCACTATCCCCCCACCTCCCAAAAAAATTTTTTTTTACATATTTGCGGGACCCCTTCAGGGGGCATTCCGGGAGGCGAAAGTCTCGGCAAAAATTTGAAGAATTCATTGCAGGAGTGGGCACAGTTAAATGTCCAGCAGTTTGGCAGTTCTAGATTTTTTTTTCCCAATTCTTCATTTTAAAAAGCCCAAAAAAAGAGATTCTTTTTTAAACCCCTGAAGACCCCTCCCAGCCGAGTAAAAAGGGGGGTTTTTAGCTAACCCTGGGGGCAAATTTAAAAAGGCAGTCACTTATTTTTTCCCAGAAAAAAAACAACTGAAAAACCTTACTGCCCCCCTTTACTGGACAAAAAAATTTAAAAAGTTTTACAGTGTTTTTCTTTTCTTCACAGGTGACCTTTTGGGTTTTCCAAAAAATTTTGAAAAAAAAAAAAGAAGACAAATTTATTTTTTTGGGGTTTAAAAAGCGGATACAAAGGTTCCTTTTTTTGGGGTTTCCCAAAAATTTAAAGAACATTTTTAAAAAGCTAACCGGGGGGGACAATCTTGTCTAAAGGAGAGAAAAAACCCAATTTCCCATCAATAGGGATATAGTGAAAGTAGTATGGGGGATTTTTTTAAAAAACAAATAGCACCTTCCATTCCAGTTTTTTTAAAATGATTTTAAAGGTTTTGGTTTGCAAAAATTTTTCTTTTAAAATTGACATTCCCCCTTTGACAATGATAAGAGAGGGGAAAGGAGGAAATCCCCGTAGGGGGTGCTAAAAAAAGAAAAGCTTCCTTTTGGTTCCTTCCCTTTCCTCAATGTTTCCATTAAAGGGGGGTCAATTGAAAAAAAAATCTGTAACTTGAAAAATTGGTACTCTTTCCCATAGCAGAAGCCCTTTGTCCTATTGGGAAAAAAGCAGCAGAAAATTTGGGCGGTCTTTTTGTTTCGTTTCACAAAAAATTCACTTCCCCCTGTGCATGCGAACCCGTGCTTTAAAAGCAGGATCTTTTGCCCGAAGTGGGAGCGGGGGATCCCCAAATCGCAAAGTGCAGGATGTTATGAGTTTTTTCCCCCCAAATGGCTCCTGTCCTAAATTTTTTTTTTCTTTCACCTTATTTTTCTTCCTTTGGACCCTCCCCTTTTTTTCCCCCCCCCCTTCTTTAAAAACCCTCTTTCTTTTGGTTTTTTTAAATTTTTAAAATTAATGCACTTTTTGCATTTTAGGGGGTGTATTATGTCATTCCCTAGAGGGCCCAAAGCCGGCCCCCCCCAAAAATTTCCCGGCCCCCCCCTGATGTTTTGGCCCAAAAGTCCCAGATTCCAACCTGTTTTCCCAAGGGAAAAGGGAAATGTGGGGTTTTTCCCCCCAAAACTCTGGAGGGAAAAAATTTTGGGGATGCCTCCCCAAAAAAAACCCCCAATTTTGCCTGTTTTTGGAAAAAAAGCGGGTTTGGGGGGCCCCTTTGAAATTGGATGGGAGCCCCGGGAAACCCCCCAAGTGTTAGGCGCCGGGAAAGGGGAAAAGGAAAGCCACCCCAGTTTTCCCCCAAAAAAAATTACGGAAAGGGGGTAGGGTTTGGAAAGACTGAAAAGATGAAAAACACACTATATTTTTAAATAAATTTGGGTAAATTTTAATAACCCCCCCTTTAAAAAAAAAACAAATTTTTGGATCTTAGGGTAAAACCCCAAAGACGGGTTTTTAAAAAGAATTAATAATTTTTTGAAAAAATTTTTAAAAATTTAAAAATCTTTTTTTACGTAGGCATAGGTACAAGATTGAATCAAAAAACATTTAATACAAGCTTTTAAAAAGTCTCTGGGGAAAGCTATTTTTTAAAAAGACTATTTTTTATTTGGCATCATTTTTCTTTATTTTTGGCCATTTCTTTGGTTGGAAAATTTTTAAATGGTAATCTAAAAGGCCCTTTAAGTGGTGTTTATTTTTTGTTTTGGGTTTTACCCAAAAGGGCTGTATCCCCATCATTACTGAATTTAAAAATTTAAATTTTTGCTTTGACATTAAAAAGCCTGTTTTGCTTTTTTTTGGGGTTTTTTAATAATTTAAAGCAAAAGGATAGTTTCCCCCTTTTTAAAGGACTTTTCCCACAAGAATGACGGGTTTGGTTTTTGACATAAAAACCCAAACTTTCCCTTCACGTGTTTTTGTTAAGTCCTTCTGGACCAACAAGACATTCTTTTTCCCAGCTGCTTTTTCAGATCGAGCACCCCCCCAGGAAAAGGAAAAAAAATGCGTGTAATTTTGTTTCTTGAAAAAAAGGTGTTTTTTTTCTTTAAATAAAAATTTTTTAAAACAGTAAAAAGGGGGGGGGAAAAGGGGGAAAAAATAAAGAAACCCCCCCCTTCTCCCTCCATTTTTAGGGGGGCATTTTCCCTTTGGGAGCGGCTGAGAGGTCTTTTTTTTCTTGGTGCCGCATTGCTATACAAAGAGCCCCAGGCAGCAAAAGAAAAAAAGGGAAAGGGGAAAAAAATCTCTCCTTGTTTATAGCTTTTACTCTTAAAAAGTGTTTGCTAAAACTCCCCCATCTCTGAACAAGGAGAAACCATGAACAACCCGAAAAAAAGGGTTTTTTGGGGGGGAAAATTTTTTAAATTTAAAAAAAAACCACAAAAAAAACCTTTAAATTTTCCCCCACCCCCTTTTAAAATAGTAAAAAAAATTAAGGTTTTTTTTTGGCATTCCCCTTGCTGTGGTGTACCCCTTTGGGAAAAAGGGAAAAAAGTCATAAAAAGTTTTTGGCTAACCCAAAATTTTTCTAACAAAATGTATGGGGGAAAAATTAAATAGAAAAACAAGCAACATGACAAAAAAATTTAAGAAATAAGCTTCGGGGGGAAAAAAAAAATTGCGGGAAAAAAGCGGGAACGGCAATCCACCAATGAAATGATTGTAAAAGAAGGCGGGGGGGTTTTTTGGTTTGGGCCCAACCCCTTTTAAAAGGGGAAATTTAACCCAAATGGTTAATTTTTTGGGGTTCCCCCCAAAATTGTTCCCCAAAAAGAAGAACAGAATTTTTTCCCTTTTCCCTTAAACCATAAACCCGGGAAATTTCCATGGGGATGTTTCGTCCGTTTTTTCCCATAAAAATATTCTAAAAATTTAAAGCGGGAAAACCATTGGGACGTTCCCTACCAGTAGGCTGCCCCTCCCCTAGTGGTTATTCTGCCCCCCTTGAGCTACCACAAAAAAATTTTTCCGGGGGCATTTTACCCCCAATTTTTTTAATTTTTAAACGAAAACTTGATTTTATAACCCCTTTTTTAAAAATTATAAAAGCCTTTTGACCAGTGGGTTCCCATTTTTGAATTTTGGGGTTTGTGCCCAAGGTGCCATGGGGTTTAAATTTGGGAAAAAACCCCCCAGGGGGGGGGGTGTTTTTGTTTTTTCCACAGCTTGGGCCCTATTCATAAAAAGGGGGGGAAGGACAATGCCTTCAATCTCCAAATAATGCTGGCCCCCTTGATCCCAAAGTATGGCTTTTGGGCACTTTGGGAAACCCTGCACACCCTCCTGTTGATAGGGGGTTTTTTAAAGACTTTCCCAGGGCAGTAATGCTTTTTTAAAAAGGGGGGGTTTTAAAAAACCAACTAAAGAGGAACGGGCAAGAGTGTTGTAGCTCCGGGGATTAGTTATTAAGCAGGGGACCCAACTAAATTTTAAAATGCGTAAAACCCAACCCCAATAGGGGGGATGGATAAAGGGAAAGAGATCCATCTGTTGGTGGCCAATTTTTAGTTTTTTTGGCCCAAAGTTTTGGATGACTTGGGTCTCTGTTTCAGCTTTGATTTTTTGTTCGATTCAGTTGATTAAAGGGGTTTTCCCCATTTTTTAAAAAAACCCACGGGTTTTGTTTTTGGGGGGTCCTTGTTCCCCGGAATCAAAAACGGGTGCTGGGGGGGGCACTCTCAATGGTTTTTTTGGGAAAAGGGGGGGTTTTGTTGGACCCTCCATGCTGACCCCAATTCCTTTGGGGTTTTCCCAATTTTTATTTTTTGGGGTGGGGGCTTTTCCCCCTTTTTGGGTTTAAAAATGCTTACCCAAATTTGGGGGGAAAAGTCTTAAAAATTTTTTAAAGCCAAACAAAAGGTTTTCCCCTTGGGGAAAAAAAAACCCCCCAAAAGGTTTTAAAAAAAAAAATTTTCCCCAAAAAGAAAATTTTAAAGGGGGGATTGTAAAATTTCCAAAAATTTGCCTTTCTACATTTATAAAGGGGGGTGGGTTTTGGGATTTGGTCCCCCCCCCCAAAAAATCAGAAAAAAACCTTTTTAAAATGTCCTTTTGGGGAAGGGTTTTTGGTTTGGGCACCCCCAAAATGCTTTTTTGGGGGGAACTCAAGAAGGGTTTGGAGTGTAAGAAGACAACAGAAAAAAAGGAAAAAAAATGGCATAGTAATAAAAATTTTCTAAAGAATTTTTCAGCAACAGCAAAAAAAGGAACTGAGGGTGCAACTGGGTTGAGGTTTGAAATTTTTTCTGTTTAAAATTTTAAAAAAGTTGTATTTTCCGTTCAAAAGCGAAGCCCCCAGTGTGTTTTACGGGGGGCTATCCAAGATTTTTTTTGTTTCAGTCCCATGGGGGAAAAAAAGGGAAATTTTTTTAGTTGTCAAACAAAAATTTGATTAAGGGGTTCTCAAAGGGTTTTTCATGGCCGGGATTTTATAGTGTTGGGGTTTTTTTGGGTTTTTTGGGCCATTTTTGGGAAAATTTTTTTTTCCTGACGTTTGCCAGATTTTGTGGCTACTTTTCCTTTTCTCAGGGAACAAGGAGTTTTTCTGTGTTTCCGGGTTTAAATTTTGATAAAAGGGAAAATTTAAGAAAAAAAGTTCCCCAGTCAGAGTGAGTTATTTTTGGGGCAATGGTTCAATTTAAATGGGCCCACACCCAAAACAACAGAAGGGGGGAAAATTTAAAACTTTATCCCACTAGCTTTAAAGACAAAAGCAAGCAGGGTGGTGTTTTCAAAAGCAAGAGCTCTTTTTAAAAAAAGAAGTACCTGTAAGTGCTTTTGGGGTTTTGAGGTTTTTTTTTATCTGAAAAAAAAGAAAAAAAAAAAATTTTATTACTTTTTAGAAGTGAAATGAATACAAAACAATTTTAAAAGTGATTCCCTTTAGGGGGTTTAAAGGGTGTTTGACAGAAAAACCGGCTCACTGACTGACCCCATTGTTGGATGTGTCCCAAAAGGGGAAAGGGCTGGAGTATGGGTTTTCAACCTAAAGGATTTTTTTTCATGGTGAAAAAAACCCATTTGGGCGTTTAAACCCCAGAAAAGCCCAAAAGAGAGGTGTTTGATTTGGGGAAAGACACAAACCCTTTAAAAAACCCCAAAAAAACCCCCCGGGGGCTTAGTTTTGAGTTGGAACGCCGAACGGGCAAAAAACCCTTTTTTGGGAAAAAAATGATTTCCCCCCCCCCCCCCCCGAAAATAGTTCCCCAAAGTGTTTAAAAAATCCTCTATCAAATTGGTTTAAATTTAAAATTTGAAGTGAACATTTTTTAAACCCCCCCTTTGATTTTAACTAAATTTTTGGGAACTTTTGAAGCTGAAAGTGATAAAAAACCCCAATGAAACCACCCCTCATTTAAAAGTTTGCCTTTAGGGTTTTTAAATTTAAAAAACCCTTTTTAAGTGGTGAGTCATTTTGTTCAGGGAACAAAAGCCCTTTCGTTAAAAACAGTCCCCCAAAAAAAATCTTTAAATCAAGGCTTAAAAATACCCAAATGTGCTGGGAATGTGTTTTTAGAAAAAATTTTTTGTTTTTTTAAAATACCTCCCTGTTTAGTGTTTTTTATAAAGGCAATAAAAAACTTATTAAGAAAAAAAGGTAAAGAACCTGTATCAAGTAGAGAGAGAACAAAAAATTTTGGGAAAAACAAGCCCCACAAATTTGGGAGGGGTTTCCCCCGGGGGAAAGGGTATTACCCAAATTTTTTTTTACCTTAGGGATTTCTTTTTTTTAAAAAATCAAATTTTGGCATTCTTTGTTTCTTGTTCACCAACAAAAAAAAAAAATTTTAAAAGGGTTTTTGTGCAAAAGGGAAAATTCTGTCTGGGTCAATTATCTTTTTTTTAAAGGGGCTTTTTAAAAGAAAAACCCAAAAAAGGAAAAAAAAGGGGGAAAAAAACCCAAGGAGCCCAGGTAAAAATTTTTTTCCCATTGGACACACCCATAAGTTGAGAAGGATGGGGAAAAAAAAAAGGAAAGGAAAAAAAACTTTCTCTATTGGGGTTTTGTGGGGGGTTATGATTTAATAAAAATCCCCTTTTTTTAAAATTGCATTACGTGGTAGTTTAAAAAGGGAAAATTAAAATTTTTCCCAAATGAAATTTTGTTAAGGGAAAATTTTTCCCCTTTTTTAAATTTTCCCCCTAAAAAAGCATTGAAAACGAGAAAATCCCAAATTGCGACCATTTTTTTTTGTTCGGATTCCCCCCCAAAGGAAAATTCTTTAAGAAAAAAATTTTCCCCCTTTTCTGGATTTTTTTTTGTTTTACGTTTTAAATGTTATACAAATGTTTGTTACGGGGGGGTTTCCACGGAAATGTCATCAATACCCTAACCCCCCCTTGCTTGGCCCATAAGAAAAGAAAATCCCCTTTAAACCCAAACTTTGCCCCCCTAAGTGAAGGGGGGAAAAAATGTTTTCCTTTTAAATTTAAAACTTAGGTTTAATTTTGTGAAACCCCAATTTTACGCTTTTTTTTTTTATTTTTTCCCTTTTAAACCCCCCCAAAATTTTGCAACATCACTTTCGGAATGGATTCAAAAAAAAAGGCACTCCAAAAAAAAAAGTGTCTGCCCATGCGAATGCGGGAAAAATGTTGTTATTGTACTTTGCATCTCCCTTTAAAAAAATTTATTGATATCATTTTCCCCCGGAATATTTAAAAAAAATTCAAAAGGAAAAGGGGTGGTTTTTTTTTGACATGTGGGGGAAAAATTTTCCCCCCCCCATAAAGGGGAAAAAAATACTTCCATAAGGCAGGGGGGGGAAAATTTTCTTTTCCGTTGTGGTTCTTTTTAAGGCAGGTGTGTCCTTTTTTACTTTTGATTAAAACCCCGTCCCTACATTGTGGGTTTTCTATCCCCAAAAAAAAAACATTTCCCAAAAACCTGTCTAAAGCCTGTTTTAAGCTCCGTGCTAAAGGGCGATTATGTCCCTCAGTGGAAAAATCGCCAGGGTTTTTAAAGACGATCAGCCACTTAAGTTCCTTGTGACTTGAAACCCCTGTGCAAATTGGGGGCTTTCCAACATTTTAAAAAAAGGAAGTTTTTAAAAATTTTTTGGCAAACTATGTTGTGAGGGGTTTTTTGCCCCGGGGTTTTTTGGAAAAAAAGGGTGTCTCCCTTCGCCCAATGCTAAAGGCCGGGCGTCATAAGCTTCATTGTTTCTGCTGGGTTATTTAGATTCAGTAAACTCAGGAACTAAAAGGGATTCAAAAAACAAGGTAGTTATATGTTTTTTTTTGGGGTTTTTTTTGGGCTTTTTTGGGGCCCTGTTTAAAAATTTTTTTTTTTGATGTTTTGCCGGACTCTGTGGGGGCTTTTTCAGAGGGAAAATTGCTCGGGAAAAAATAGTTTTTTGTATTGCACCCCCCAATAAAACATCCCCTCTAAAAGGGAATCTTTTAAAACAAGGCCCTTGAGTGGTTTGAAATATAAATTTTTTTTAAACTAAAAGGGGGTGTATGAGAGGAGGGAATTAGGAAAAAGGGGAAAGGGGGTTTTTAAGGGCCAAAAATTTTTGGTTTTTAAACCCCAAAGGGATTTTTAGAGTGGGCCCTTTATTTCGGAGAGTGGAAATGGTAAAAAATATCCTTTAAATGTTCCCCCTTAAACCCTTTTCTGGGGGCGGTGTAAAACGGTTTTGCTTGAGGGCCCAAAATAACAAAAAAAAATGATGAATTATTCTAAAAACGCCCAAAAGGGAGCCCTTTTTAACATCACGAAAACCAATTTTTTCCCAAAAACCCATGTGAAGAGTCAAGATTGACCAATTTTATGAAGACTTACAAAATTTTGGGAAAATGACACCAAAGAAAGATGTTCTTTTCATATGGGGGTTTTTGGGAAAGCAAAAATAGGGAGTAAAATGAAAAAGGAAAAAGGGAATTTTGGGGCCGGGGGGTTTTCCAAAAAAAAGGGGGGGAAAGGAAAATTTAGTTTGTCAAGAGAACCCTTGGCATTGAAAAAAATTTTTTTCCCCAAAACAAAAAAAAGGGGCGACTTACAAGGGAATAAAACCGGGGGGGGCAATCCCGGGGAAAAGTTTTATTTTTTTCCTGAAAACCAAAAGGAGGGCCCCAAATACGCCCACAAAAAAAAAACCCCGGGGGTGACTGTGGCCCGATAAAGTTTCTTTTTTTCAAAATTAAAAATTAAACTGAAAAATAGGGAAGCCCCATTTGGGCCTTTGGGTAAAAACTAAGTAAAAAACCCTTTTTAATACACGTGGAAGTAAAGAATTTTTTAAAGGGAAATGATTTGGGGAAAAAAAACCCCTGAAGAATTGGATGGGGCTTGAAAAATTGTCGGGGCCCCAAAATTCCCCAAAAAAAAAAAAAGCAAGAAAGCAAAGGGGTTTCCCCCCAAAGAGGCCCCACAAATGTGGAGGGGGGAAAAGGGGGAAAAAAATCTTTTAACTGAAAAAACCCCCCCCCGGAAAATTTGGGGGATATAAAAAATGTAATTAATAAATAAAAAAATTTAAAATGAAAGGGGGAAAAAGGGAAAAATACAAAAAATTTGGGAATGCAGATTCCCCAAAAAATAGAAAGGGGGAAGGGGGGGGCCCCTTTTTAAAAGAAAGTGCAAAAAATAGGGGGAAAAAAACAAAAAAGGGGGGAAACCCCGAGATCAAATTCAAGAAAATTGGAGATTTTAAAAGGGGGCATTTCAGAAAAAGAGAATATGAAAAAAGGACAAAAATGGTAGGGCCAAAAATGAAGCAAAAGTGTAAGAAGGATGGCAAAAAATTAAAAGGGAGGAATTATATGAAAGATTGGGATGCCCCTGCCCCAAAATAGCTGTTGCTGCCCCGGAGCCAAAATCCGGAAATTTTAAATAAAATGGGGCCCCTTTGAAAGCTTGAAAAACAACAAGGCCATGGGGGGTGACGGTTTTCCAAAAATCCCCCTTTTTAAAAATCAAAAAAAGAGGAAGCTGAAAAAAGGGGCTCCCCCCCGATACCCCGAAAATTTTGGGAAAAAAACCCCGAAAGGGCCCCGGGACTGGAAAAAATTTTGGGTTCATCCCAATCCCAAAAAAGGAAAGCCAAAAAATGTCGAAAATCCCAATAGCATTTTTTTTTCCCCTTTTGAAAGGTTTATGCTAAAAAAATTTTAAAGGATTTCAGCAGTATGTGGAAAGAGAATTCCAAAATGCAAGCTGGTTTTTTAAGGGGGGGGGAAATTTGAGATCAAATCGCCAAAAGGCTTTTTTTTTGGGAAAAAACCGAGATTTCCCGGGGAAAAAAATTACTTCTCCCTTCATCGATATGCCAAACCTTTGACTGGTGGACCAAAAAACTTGGCAAGTTTTTAAAAGGGGAAAAAGGGTGCCTGACCCCCTTTATCTGTTCCTAAGAAATCTATTATGGGACAAGAAACAACTGTCAAAAATGGAAAAAGGAAAAACTGACGGTTTTAAAAATTTGGGAAAGGAGTACGACAAGGCTGTATACTGTCCTTTGCTTTTTAACTTAAAGCAGGTCTTTTGCAAAAGGGAGGTTTGGATGAATCAAACCCGGTTTTTTAAAAATTTCCCGGGAAAAAAAATATCAAAAACCCCAGATACGCAGATGAAACTACTTATAGCAAAAAGTGAGGAGGAATTAAAAACCCTTAATGGGGGTTTAAAGGGGAGAGTGAAAAAATGGGTTGAAACCCCAACAAAAAAATAAAATTTTGGCCCCCCGCCCATCCCTCCTGGCAAATAAAGGGGAAAAAAAGGAGGCAAGGGGAAAATTTTTTATTTTTTTGGGCCCCCTTAAATCACTGCGTTTGGGCTGCGCAAAAAAAGTTAAAAGACCCCCCGCTTTTGGGAGGAAACCCAATGGCAAACCAAAATTTGCACCAAAAAGAGCAAAACTCATTTTCCACTAAGGCAGGATATTCAAAGCTGTTTTGGGTGTGGGGGGGAGGTCTTAGAGCCCCCGGACTGCAAGGAAACAAAACCTACCCACCTGAAAGAAACAACCCCGAATTTACGGGAAAGGACAGATTTTGAAGGAGGTCCTTTACTTTGCACCTCATGAAAAGGGACTCCTTGGAAAACCCCTGAGGGGAAAAGTTAAAGAAAAAAGGAAAAAGGATGGGAGATTTGGATGGTTGGCAGTGATCGATGCAACCAAAGGGTTTGCCAAAAAACCCGGGGGCGTGGAAATGGAACCCCGGGCGCCCTCTGGTCATGGGGTCACAAAAAAGTTGGACCGACTGAACGATGAACAAAACAATAACAATTTAGGCCCTTTGGTATCGAATTTCCGAAGTTCCCTTTTTCCAATGGGCCTTTTCGAAGGAAATTATTACTTTTTTTTTGTTATATTTTTGAAACAGATAACGGGGTTCTCCCGGAAAACCTATGTAGTCTTCGTTTTTTTAATTTGCAGAAAAATTGGGGAAATTAATTAATCCCGAGGATTAACCCCTTTTGAACGGGGGTTGAAATCTCCAAAAAATGGGAAATGTTTGTCCTTCGGGGCCCAAACCAATGAACCCTTTCCCTGCCCTCTCAATTCAAATGCTTTTTTTACTTGAATACGGCATAGAACAACTGCCCCTTTTTTATTTATTATTTCCAAAAATATTAATTTTAAGTCCAAAAACAATTCTTTCTATAAAATTGCATTCAATGGGAGCAAAGAAATAATTAGAAAAACCTGCATGCACGGGCTTTTAAAACATTTTGAAGTCACAACATTTGTTAAGTCCCCCCAAAAAAAAATGGCGGGCCGAGAGGTTTACAAAGGGGGACCCCCCAAAATTTGGGGCGGGGAAAGGGGAAGGGAAGTCCCCCCCGCCAACCCCCATGACCCTTCTTTTGAAAGGTTTTTTTAAAAAAAATTCCTTTACCCCATACCTTATGAGACAAGGGGGGGGCCCCAATTCCCGAATCAAAGGGAATGATTTGCGTGGCTTTTTTGAAAAGGTTCCAAAGGGGGGCTATTAAGCCCAAAAGAAGGGGGGCGTGTCCTTTTGTTTTGGAGCAAAAAAAGGAGCCCCAAAAGAGGGAGAGCCATGGGTTTTTAGGAATTTTGCCCCTCTTTGTTCCATCATGAGAGTGTCTCCCGTGTGGGGGGGGGGGGTTAGAAAAGGCCAACTGTATGTGTGTGGGGGGGGCACGAGAAAACAGTTGGGAGTGGAGTTTTGTGCCCCCTGTGGGAAATTTGGGGCCCCTCTTCCGATTCTGAAAAAGGGTGGGGGGGCCCCAAAAAAAAGAGATGCTGCCCCCCCTGCCTTTTAGCTTCCCGGGTGAATGAAATCAGTTCGACCCCAAAGGGGAAAAAAGATTATTAATTTCCTTGTTTTCCCTGGATTGAATGAACCCCGTGCTTTCAAAACTTACAAAATTCCCTTTCCCGCACTGTGTAAAAAAGTTTTCCTCGGGGTCCACCACCCGAAAAGGGTGTGGGTTTGAAAAATGAGACATAAGTGAAGTTTTTTGCTGAAACCCTTTCAGGGGGTCAGGGCAGAACCACGGCCCACGCAATAAGGTGATGCACTTGTTTTCTCGGGGCATAGGCTGGTCCCATCCCGCCCCGCATTTTGCCCTGTCCCAAATTTGGACTAGGGAAGGACCCGCAGTTGAGAGAGCTACCACAAGCCCTCTACCCCCCCTTGTTCTTGGCCCTGGCATCCTGCAACAGCGTGGGTGGACTCAGATGAAACTCTCCAGAGTCCGTTCACTGTTTAAGAAAAAAAAAGACCCGCTGTTCCAAACCCCTCCCCTCCCCTCACAAACCCCACAAACCCCGCTGAAAACGATTTTTGGGTGGCTAATTTTTTTTAAAGGGGTGCATCCCCATTAGTACACCGTCTACCAAAATTTGGGTTCCTTATTGTCCCCCGGTTTCAAAATTTTACTGTCTGGCTCTCTGGCCCAATCTCTTGCTCCACTTCCCATTTCCAGGCGACCCTACAGATTTTTTCCCTCAGACGGGAAAGGAAAAAAACATCCTCAAAGGCAAAAGAAAGATGTCACTTTTGCTATTCGAACTAAACAAAAACAAATTATAAAAACCTGGCAGGGGTGCGGGGGTAGTGAAATATTGCAGACATTTTTGTCATCTTCAGTTAGTGTAGACAGAACTTTTCTACAAAAAACCCAGTTATAAAGCTCAGCCTGGTGCCCCCTCATCTCAGCAACCTGCACAACCTGCCAGATCATCCACATCTAAGGGCTTTCCCTAAAGGAACTGACTGAAAAAATTTTGTTTTAGAAGAATTGAGGTTGAAGAAAACAATACCATTGGATCCAAGAAGGCTGAAGCGCAAGAGTGGATAACCTGGAAGTTGAGTCATGGCTACTTGGATGAACAGCGAAGCGTTCTAATCTCTAAAAAAAGAAGTCCAGTAGCCATGACTCAACTTCCAGATAAACTCACCTGGATGATGAGAATCTTCAAAAAGAGTGGAAACATTAGAAAAAAATAAGATATTACTGGTGAATAAAAACACGACTAGACACTAGCCAGTGGTGGCGAACCTTTGGCACTCCAGTGTTTGGACCACAACCCCCCCCAGTCCTTTGTCATTGGCAGTACAAGCTTGGAATTCTGGGAGTTGTGGTCCAAAACACCTGGAGTGCCAAAGGTTCGCCATCACTGCGCTAGCCTGAAAAACCAAAGTCCCAACAAGCATCAGCAGATATGGTAGAGAACTACAAGATTGACATTAAAGGAAAAACATGAAAATTTCAACATGTCATTTTAAATTCTACTAAAACAATGGCAAGTATTAGTGTATTAAAACCTTCTGCATCTTTGCAGTATGACACCTGAATCTTAAGCTGACCACACAGACCAGACGATCCAATCACCACCAAGATGACAATGAAGCTGATAACACCTGATAGGCAAAACAACCATTGTAACAGGCATCTCTAGGTTTTGTTAACATCTGTTGCATCAGCAGCAGTAGTATGGAGGCCAGTAGTACTAGTGAGCTGAATTCAATGATATCCCACCCAGAGTAATATTGAAATTAAATTGGGAATTTTTCATGGTTAACATAATTTTTATGACACACAGCTACACTTCTGAAAAATGTTGTGCAGAGGATCAGGGAACCCTGCTGAATGGAGTGAATAATGCATGAGGTAGCTGTTATGAGTTTTTCGGGCTGTTTGGCCGTGTTCTGGATGGCATGAGGACTTGCCCCTTTTCCCAAAATAATGTGAAAGCATCTTTCAGTCAGCCGAGACATTCCATCCATAGAAGGCAGGTTCTAGATGCAACCTATGCCTGGGAAAGTATATTTATACCGCTGGTTTGATTACTGTATTTAATATTTAGCGGACAAAATCCCATTTGTGTTCAGATAACTTTCAGTGCTTAGCTGTGGTCAACTGGGAATGTGCTGGGTTGCATCTCAGTCACATGCACATTGGTTAATTATGATGGCATACGTGCAATGACATTAAATTGCTGCTAATTAAAAAAGTCACTGCTTACATCTTTCATTGCACAACAGATGCATCTGTTGGTTGCAACCACCAAGAGACAGCAGTGCAAAGTTAACAGACATGAAACAGCTGGGTGGCAATGGTGGTGGTCTTGTGATACCCTTGCATAGAGCAGGAGGCCTGGACTTGATGGCTTTATATAGGCTCCTTCCACCTTCACTATAGTATGATTCTCTATGATACCTTATTCTACTGGGGAGAAATCATGATTGACAAAGTCCATGAACTGAGGACTTACATGAACATCAATAAAGTTCCGATCGTTTTTCCTTTTTCTCTCTACTGTTTCTTTGCTGTAATTTCTGACCAATTTTACAGACGTCTTTAAAAGCGTATTAGGCATGTAATGTACTACATATAAAAGCACCAGATGATATCCTTACATAGACATTGTTTATTCATTAATAACATCTCAAATGTTTTGGTTTGAGACCCCATCCTGTTGCTGTTCTACTTACCAGATGCTGCTACTGTAAGTGCTGCTGATTTCTCTTCTGTAGAGGAAGGCGTAGTTAGGGAATCTGTCTTTGCATCCAGGAATTTTACCGCAGGAGTCACTGATTTAAATATACCCGTGGAAACTAGGAACAGGAAGATGTGGAGAGTCTTATAGAAGAATCACACCAGATCAGGAAAATACAAATTAGAGTAAGTAAAAGCCAATTTCCCCTTTCTAGAAAGGCAAAATAGAGATTGGGTCAGTTTATGTGGTGAGTTAGCAAAGTTGGGGGTGTTTGGTTGGCTCAAATGGGAAAACCTAGGAATTCATGACACAAAAATAACTCAGCTTTTCCTCACTCACTCCCCCTCCCCCTCCTTTTTCGTCTGAGGTGTCAGACCTGGAGCGCTGTACATAAACAAGCAAACTCCAGGAGCAGCCACAGAGAAGGCCCCTTTCCCCCAAGTGTGCATGTGAAAGTGATAGGACTGAAAGGCCTCTCGTGATGATCTGACATCCAACAGACTAAAAAATAAAGGGGTGGTGGTGGTAGAAGTGGTCCTTGAGATACCTTGGACCCAATCCACCTAAGGCTTTATAAGTTAGAACCAGCACTTTGAATTGTGCCCGGAAACAGTTTAGCAGCCTGTGAAAAACTGTTGTAACCAGGGTGAGGGTGGGGATTATGTGATCCCTGTGACCAGCCCCAGAGAGCAATCTGACTGCTGCATTTTGGACCCATTTACATTTCTGGGCACTGGGCAGTCTCACATAGAGTGCTTTACAGGTAAAGAAGCAGCCTGCTCATTCAAATGCTTGTTTTATTTTATTTTTTTGCCCAGAGTCATAGAACAGCCTCGTGGGCCTTGATGAAATGCGCAGCATTCCTGATACATCTTGTATATACTGCAAATGTGTCGTGGAAGCTTCCGGATCATTGTATTAGAAGAAAAAACCTAATTTACTGCTGAAATTAATGACAGCAACATGTATGCTTGTGATACAAACATGCTTTTATTTGTAGGAAGTGTTAATAAAGTCAACTTGCCGTTAGGAATAGTAAAGTAGCCACCTAGGCAAACCATGAGATATTGTGAGTGTGTGGTACAATGTTGGAGCTATACATGTGCCTTACTGCTTGACCTTCACCTCTAAGAGAAGTTGCTGCCAACTCTGTATTAGAATTTTAATACACGGCAAGCTATCTAAAGCCATGCAGAGCCTGTATTTTAATCCGTTTGTTGGTGTTTAGATATTTCACCCTCCCTCCCGTGGCAACTGTCCCCTTTTTCCCCTTGCTATACATTTTGCCCAGTTAAAAGTCAAACATTTCGGTGCATATACGTCTGAAATCTCACTGCCAAAACCAGGCAAAGCTGCCCTGTATTTTGCCAAATTAGAGCAACGCTCTGTAGACAATTGTTGCCTTGCCAAAATGGGTCTTTATTATCTTTCACGTACAACCCAAGCAACACTAATTTCTATGTCTGTAGGGATATCTGTAAGTATGGAATGTTCAGCAAGTTGTCCGTTGATTACAGTATTAGGGGAGAAGTGCTAGTGCAGCCTTTCCAAACCAGCCGTCTTTTAACAATATATTGGATATTTTAGGACACTGATTCCCCTCCTGGAAGGCATGAAGACGGTCTTTGTGTTGGTACAAAACTGAAACTTTCATAATGAAGATTTTTTTAAAAAAACAAATCAGCTCAAATTATTTATCATTGCTGGTTTTAAACAAGTTTTGCTTCTATTTCTTCTACAGCGGCACCTTGTATAAAGGAATTAATTCGTTCCAAATGAAATTATGTTAAGCAAATTTTCCTTTATACAAATTTCCCATAGGAATGGATTGAAAATGGAGTAATCCCATTTTTATGTTGTATGGATTTGGCCCATAGGCCATTCTGTTAAGCAAATTTCCCCTATCTCCGGAATATTTTGTTGTACAGATTTTATGTTATACAAGCTGTTTGTTATACAAGGGTCCACTGTATTTCAAAACTAAAGGGCATTCTAGTTTGGGAATTCCATTTTTAAAAACATTTTTTAAACTAGAAAAGCTAGTTGTGCTTACTTTAAATTAACTTTTAAAACTTTTTTTGGGGGGGGGGTTGTTGAGTATGCTTACCATTGTCGGGTTGTAGGAAACTGCATTGTGCTGACCCGTGCAATTTAAAATTTTTGTTAGAAAGGACTTGGGTGATAGTAAATGAAAGGTGGGAATGTGTGTGCATATGGGTTCTCAAAAAACACTACTGTAATGCCAGAACTTTTGGGAATCACAATTTGGGAGATTAAAGAAAATATAAAGAATATATATTTTCATTCCATCTTTTGTATTCTATCAGGAACACAGAAAAGTATTCTCCTTATATACTGCCCCATACCACTTCAAGTAGTCTCTGGGCAGTTTACAGTTTAATTACAGTATGCAGGCTACACGTTGTTTCTCAAGAAAGTGTTTCTTTTGGGTCTGTTTTGTTGCAAGGACCTATTTTAAAAGGTTTATCTGTATTTTCAGTGCATAATAGTAAAATATGTTCTACCATTCACAGATAGAAGAGTGAAGCTTTCATTTCTCACGGACTCAGTCTCAGAACCTGCAAGTGGAGGGAAAAAATGCAAAAGCGATAAGAATGTAGTTTGGTGGGAAAGCATTCATTTTCCTAAATTAGATGACGGTATTCAATTTTGAAGAAAATTACAATATTTCAGTCACATAATGCGCAATAACAAATACCATCTGCTGCAGGTTATCTTTATAGATGGGAAGTGTGGCCCGGGGTGTAGAAGAACATTGTGGTTTAATAATTTAAGCCAGTAGTTCTCAGTGAGCACAGTTTCTATTTCTGCTTGTCACGCAGTGGCTGGGCAGCTTTCTTACTGCATGAGAAGTAGCCTACCAGCTACCTGCAATTCTCAAGGAGTGCCCTTGTCTCCTTGGTCCCCTCACTCCAGGTCTCCCTCACCTGGCTTCCCAGCCCCAGGGCATTGTCTTGTCGGCCATGCACATGATGCCCTTCAAGCCTGCCACATTCAGCGCGGCCAACATGTTATGGCCTGCATCCATAACCTTGTAGTCACAAATCTTGTCTCCCTCAGGTGCCAAGCCCCACTCCCTCAACCCAGACAGAAGCTCCTCCGCAATGTTCCTGCCTGTCGCTGAGTCATCCAGGCTCTGTGCCTGCAGCAAAACCACCCTGTAGCCACCACCCCTGTGGCTGGGAGACTCCGCTGTGACCCCGGCCGTGATACTGCTACCCCACCACACACATCCTCCATGTGCCACCAGTGTACCATGAGGGACAAGTTAGCGTGATGGCCGCCAGTCCACATGTCGGTTGTGAAATGGACCAACCGACCTCTGACCATCTCCCTGGATGACTCGTGCAGGGAGGGCATCACCCTATGGCTCAGGGTTCTTCTGGATGGAGGCTCATACCAGGGGGGCAGGTGCCTGAGGAGGTGCCGGAATCCTGGGGACTCCACAAACGACAGAGGCGCCCCGCTCAAGGCAACCTTCTTGCCCACCACACGAGTTGTTGCCTCCTGTTCCCTGGCCCTGGCCCGCTGGCTCAGGCTTGGTCCACCACTGAGGGGTAGCACATCCTGCAACGAGGGCTGCCCTTTTTTTTGCTCACACAGTGGTGTTGCCAGCAGGTCTTTTGCCTGCCTGATCCTCCTGCCTGCCGTGTGCTCCCCGATTCCTGCCAGCTTGGGGGCACTGCAGCAGCCTGGGGTGGTGCCTCTCCAGGTGATTCCTCAGGACAGTGAGGACAGGTGCCTGGGGTCACTGCCCACCACCACCTTGGAGACATTGCAGGTCACCAGCCTCAAGTCTTCCTCATTGCATGAAAAATGATCCCACAAGAAGCCCTGAGGCTTGCTCCTGCCTGCAGCTCTTTGGGGCTGGCTCCCAGTCCCAACCCCACTGCCACCCTCAGATGACTGGGGGGTGCTGCTGACACTGGAAGAAGGAACAGAGAGGGAGGGCATGCTTTCCTCCTCCTCCTCCTCCTCCTCCTCCTCCTCCTCCTCCTCCTCCTCCTCCTCCAGCTGCTGCTGCTCATTTCCTGTATCCAATCCCAAAACCAACTCCTGGGACTCCTCTAAGAACAGGAGTGGTTCAGAACGTGGTCCACAATGCTGCTGCCTAACTTCCCCGGCCTCAGGCTCAGTGGCCTGGCTTGTGGCACTGCCTGGTGGGTCTTCGCCTGCCTCACAGGTGGCCCTTCTGCTGCTGCCACCAGCAGAAAATAAATTTCTCCTCATTTTGATTGGACTTTTCTTCATTTTTTTACTTTTTATTTGTGTACAGTGTACAAAAACAAATATGGGGGTATGAAGATTATGGTTGGTGGTGGGAATAACAATGTGTGAGAGGGGAAGGAATGTCGATTCAAGGGGGTAGTATAGATAGATAGATAGATAGATAGATAGATAGATAGATAGATAGATAGATAGATAGATAGATAGATATAGATATAGATATTTATTTATTTATTTATTATGGAGCTTATATACCGCCCGTCTTCCTAGAAGGGAACTCCGGGCGGTTTACAACAAATTATATAATATAATATAAAGTGTGCCCAAATTTTATTATTATAATAAAACGCTGCCCAATATCCCTCCCCTGATAAAAACCCACCCACATAGAACATAAGAGAAGCTGTGTGCTTCTCTGAGGACAGAGAGACACACAAACAAGGGAGGGGTATGAAGAATGAGGGAACTGGTACCGGACAGGTGGGGGGTGGACTGGAAATAACAATGTGGGTGGATGGGAAGGAATATAGTTTCAAGGGGGTAAGAGGGGGAAAGATATATACATTATAATAGATAAAAGAAATAATTGAGTCAGATGAAGTTAAGGGAGGTGTAGGTGTGGATTCTATTCAGCTATGAAATTTGTTAGGTGATGTTGAGCTAGTCTCTCAGCCTAACCTACCCTCAAAAAATAAACTTATAGCACCATGTTTACTTTATGACATAGATTAGGATGAGAGACTAGCTGAACATCATGTAGCTGTGGGATCTCCTCAAAGAAAAGAAGAAATAAACACAACATTTGTTGAGGGAAATGCAATGTGTAGGTATCTACTTTTACTTGCTTTGTGTTGATTTGTCCTCTCCTTACCACTTCTGTTCCTGCAGCTATGTGTATGTATTAGTCTCTTCAGAAACTACTAACAAACCAAATCCTAAAAGTAGCTCTGTTTGAAGAACCATAAACAAACAGGAAAAATAGTAACCCATTCATACACAAAGAAGATTAGATTTGGCCCTTGGTGCCACTCATCCATAAAAAGCTGGCCAAAGGGGCAATATATAACGGGGTCACTCACCTAACATGTACCCACCCCCTGCTTACCTGTAGTTGAGAAGTACCTCTTTCCCCTAAAATGGATGTTGGTTTCCTATCCCAGCAACCAAATGTTTTTTTGTGGATTATTCCTTTCCCAACTAAAGTGCTTTAGTCCTTTTCTCCCAAGCAATAGTCGCAACTGTACCTGAAGAGCACTAGGCTGTAGTCTTGAAATCTCTCATGAAATCTTTTCTTATCTTTTGACTATGGCATGGTCTTCTTGTGACATATATTTTAATTCATACCCTTAGGAAGATGCCTGGAAAGTTACAAGATATGCAAGCATGCCCTGGTTGTGTGCATGTGATCAAGAAAGAGGAAGCGGTATTTTCAGATATCCTAGTTTGACCCAAAAGCTGATTTAGCAGTTGAGGCAACTTTTAAATAAACACTTCATATGTTACAGCTTCTGGCTGGTCATGAATACATGCTACTTATGGGAAAAAGGCAGCCCTGCTATAAAAATATAAACCATATGTACACTCAGCATAATTCAACCAAAACTGAATTATACTGTATTGCGTGTGTGTGCCACAGTGTCACTGTAGTTAATCGGTAATCTCCAAACATCAACATCTATTTATAGCACAATACAGAAACAAGAGGCTTTCTGGACTGAAACATTTTACAGACACATTTGTGAAAACCAACTTTTCTCCCAGCGGTAAAACTGGAACTGGTTGATTCACAGGAATCTTCAGAACTGCTTCTTCAGCTTGTTTCTTGATAATTAAATGAGACTGCCTTCTGATGAGTCAGATATATCTCACCCAATAATGCCTAGTCTAGCAGGTCACCCAGTCCAGCTGTCTGAGAAGATAACGGGAGATGCTAAGGGTTTAAACCTTACCACACAAAGCATGGCCTCTGTAATGAACAATGGCCTTTCAAAACAAAGGCGATTTAGGGTGCAATGCAATTAATAGCAAGCTTTTGCTTACTTCTGGGCAAATGCACACAAGATTGAGCCACAAAGGACCTTACCTTGAAGAAGAACGCAGTCCCACATCCATAAGAGTATCAGAATTTTTAAAGCCAGCATGGTGGCTGCCACTTCGTTCTCCTGTTCATTCTGTGCCGAGAAAAAGTAAAAAATGAGGGGGAGGATTGGAGGAGGAGTTGCTCCCCATGTGTTGATTGTCCCGGGGCTTCCTGTTAAATAATAGAAGGAAGCAGACTGAATCAACAAGGGGATCTGCACGGTGGAATTCTCCTTTGGTCCATTATCGTGTCAAAGGATATGAGACAGAATTTACTGCTCTGTGCAGTTGTTGTCTGGAGACTTCTGCACTACACTTGCTAGCAATCTCTGGGAAATCAAAATTGTAACAGAGCGAAACACAACACCTAACTTTGTTTGTTATGACTAGTATCTACTACTACTTCCTGCTTTGAATTTAAGACTAATAGCCTGTGCTCCCTTAGGAGTCAGATATTTCGAAACACAATGGTTCTCTCCATGATCTTTGCTATGAGTGTCACATTTTTTCTGTCCCTTCATCCTGTCCCCACAGCGCTTTTTAGACCCACCCAACCCACCAACCCACCTCACCCCACCCTATCCCCACACTGCCCTACTTAGAAACATGTCACATAATTAAATGTCTTCAACAAAGATCCTCCTCTTAAAATGCCCTGTGTACTATATTTTCACCTACACTTACCTGCTCACATACACATTTCCAGTGTCTGCTGACAGACGTGAGTGGTGAAATCCTGCTGCTAAGCGTAGCAAGTCAAAATGGAGTAGCCCTTTGAATGAGTGGGGATTTGGTGATTCAGCTCCTCCATATGTTGATTAAGTGGGCCTACTCTAGTTGTAATATATTGTACTACACTAAGCAACAGGATTTCATCCTGTGTGTCTGTAGAATCTAATGCTCTCATTTCCATGTCTTTGCCCTCCATAATTTCTTCCTTCCTCCCTTTCCCACCAGTTGGAAAACAACGAGGGTCTCCAGTTGGAGCCGGAAGAAGCAAGAGTGGACTCTGTGGAGGGGCCAGAATCCCCCGCCACCCAGGAACAGGCCAAAGCTCTGGACCATGAGGCTTCCACTGTGCCTGACGGCAGGTATGACCTGGAGAACCAACCCATCTGGAGAGTAGACGAGAATGAAATGCTCCCCACAATCTGTAAACCAGCTTGTCAGGGTTTAAGGGCCAGGTTAGTCTTTTCACTGAGAAGCAAGGTTTCTGATTGTAAGGACAACGCCAATGACCTTCCAACTTGTCACCATTTTTGAGCAGGTATTGCATGGTGAAAATATCATTTGGATTACATTATTTGCTCTCCCAAAAGTAATTCCATAACTAAGAGATGCACTGCTTTTTACCAACCAATAACTTGTAACTTCTAGGCTATGGAATGCAGGGCCTGGTACAAAGCATTTGGACCAATGTTCTCCCTGGACTATAATCCTTGGGGCTCACAGATAAAATAAGTGCAAGGACAGCTGAAATTATTGTGATATAATCCAAACATATATTTTGCATTCAATTATGGGAATTATGAACTTTCCAAGTCCCCTTGTACATCCCCATGGCTGGGGGGAGGAAGTATAAACGGCAGAATGCAGAAGGCACTGATGAGGGCAATCCCATGATCCACAGCATCCAGTCTAAAAACAGGAGCTGCTGATAGCACAAAAACCTTGGCCCTGAGGAAACCCATGAAATATAATTTCAAAAAATCCTTTATGTCTGTTTATACTATGATACAGTGATTCCCCACCTTTGGTGAGCCAGGTGCCCTTGGACTGCAACTCCCTGAAACTCCGGGCAGCCCAGCGAGTGGTGAAGGCTTCTGGGAATTGCAGTCCAAGAACACTTGGGTTCCCCAGGGCTGGGAAGCCCCACTGCTGGCACAAATGTGTTTCGGTGTGCTTCTAGGCAATGTTGCCCATACTGATGCCACCAATGTTCCTAAAACAGCTTGTGCTTCCTTCTTCCCTCCTTCTGACTTTTCCAGAACAACTCCAGAGCAAAGCTTTACTGACTGCAAACCTTCTCTGAATGCAGTCCACCTTGAGTCAGAGTCTGCCCAGGTAAGGCATGGCCTAAGGGAGAGGAAAAATGTAGTGGTGAGGGCAGAAAATGGGAAGGCAGAGCGACTGGTCAGCTGGGAAATCCAGAAGTGGTTGGCTTTCTTCAGGACCTGAAGCGGCATCTAGGAGTCACAGGGTGGAAAGGGATAGAGATAGCCAACACCCTCCGCTGGAGCAAAATCCAACCAGGTTATCTATCCTAAGGGAGGGGGGAGTGAAACACAACTAGAGTAAGCCCATGCGAAGGTGTTGAACCTATGGAGGAGTAGCCCCACCAGATCATCACTGATTGATTGGGTCAGTCTGATCTCTATGGAACTTTACAACACCTCTTGATAGTTCAAGCCTGCTGTGGTCCTTTACAGTTCACATTTATCACTGTTAGTGTTGAATACAAGTGTGAGTCAGATAGAGATGCAAACTTTTTTTTTTTTTTTTGCAAAAAGTACAATATGGTCTCTCGTTCCCTCTGGTGACCTTGTAATACAGTACATGTTGAAAATAATTTTTTCTGTTTTTCTTTTTGTTTTAACATTCATTTTTGGGGGATGAATCACTTGTGGAAGGTTGTTCCAGTCTTCCTTCCAGATTTTTAATGCTCTCATTTCGCTGGCTTTGCCCTCCATAATTTCTTCTTTCCCTCCTTCCTCCCTTCCTACCAGTTGGAAAATGAGGGTCGCCAGTTGGAGCAAGAAGAAGGAGGAGGGGACACTTTTGAGGAGCCAGAACCCCCCGCCACACAGGAACAGGCTGAAGCTCTGGACCACGAGGCTTCCTCTGTGCTTGATGACAGGTAGGACCTGGGGAACCAACTCCTGGATAGTAGGAGAAAATGGAATGGTCTCCACAGTCTGTTAAGAAGCATGTCAGGGTTTAAGGACCACGTCTGTCTTTTCATTGAGAAGCTAGGTTATTGTTTGGAAGGACAACACCCTTGATCTTGCATCCTGTCACCATTTCTGAGCAGGTATTTAATGGTGAAAATACTTTTTGTCCATGAAAACTGAATCAACCCAGCCATCTATACATATATAAGCCCACCATCAATGCTATTAAAATCATTTGGGTTACATTATTTGCTCTACCTAAAATTAATTCCATAACTAAGAGATACACTGCTTTTTACCAATCAGTAACTTGTAACTTCGAGGCTATGGAAAGCAGAGCCCAATGCTTATAATTGATGCAGCCGATGCTCTTAAAACGGCTTGTGCTTCCTTCTTACCTCCTTCTGTCTTGTCTAGAACACCTTCAGAGCCAAGCATGTCTGAATTCAAACCAGCTCAGAATTCAGCCAACCTTGAGTCGGACTCTGCCCAGGTAAGGCGTGGCTAAGGGATTGGAAAAATGTAGTGGTGAGGCCAGAAAACGACTTGGTCGGCTGGGCAATCCAGAAGTGGTTGGGTTTCTTCAGGACCTGAAGTGGCACCTAGGAGTCACAGGGTGGAAAGGGATAGAGATAGTCAACACCCTCCGCTGGAGCAAAATCCAACCAGGTTATCTATCCTAACGGGGGGAGGGGGGGATGAAACACAACTTGAGTAAGACCTTTGGAATCTACTGAAGTTACGGAGGAGTATCCCCACCAGATCATCACTGATTGATTGGGCCACTCAGATCTCTATGGAAGTTTACAACACCTCTTGGTAGTTTGAGTCTGCTGTGGACCCTTACAGTTCACATTTATCACTGCAAGTGTTGAATACCAGTGTGAGTCAGATAGAGATGCAGGGGGAGGGGATGTCAGAGGACCTGTAGCCAGGAAAGCTCCTTGTTAGAAGGTTATTCCAGTCTTCCTTCCAGACCTGTAAAATGCTCTTGTTACTTCCTTCTTTCTTTCCTACCAGTTGGAAGAGAACGGGGGTCACCCAGAGGAGGAAAAAGAAGGAGGCGGTCCCACCCGGCCTGATGCACTGACCCTGCCAGTGGCGCAGCCCTACTCCCCGGAGGCAATGAAAGGGTTGCTATGTCGGAAGACCAAGTTGGCGTCACCTGGCAAAAAAGCATCTAAGAGGTAATCTCCTTGTAGGTGCATACCGAAAGGTTTGGTGGAAGGAAGAGTGACGTCTGTTTTCCTGCATCCTTGTGCGTTTGAAGGGGAGTGATGTTCCCCTATGGAATTGAACTCACTCCCCCTACTGTTGGCCTCCTGTGCCCTGCTGATTTTCCACACATGGGCAGTAGTCCTTGAAAAGGGAACCTTCTCAGTCGATCTGACAGTTGTCATAAGGCAGTTTGTTGCTGAGTTGGAAACAACTGGGTGGATCGAGGTTCAACAGATGAGTGCCATCAAGATGTTTAGACTGGTTCCATATGTCTCTATTCGATGGCTTTATTACTTTTTGTTAGTCTATGGGAGAGATCATTGCTTAAGGCAGGTTTCTCCTCGGGGTTTCCACTGCGAGTGAAGGTCTCCACGTGTGACTCCCTTCTTCCCTGCACAGGTCTTGGAAGAGCTTGGTTTCTGTGGTGCAGAACAGCAGCCTGGCCTTCTACAAGGACCACAAACATGCCAACAAGGGCAAACTGTATCACGGAGAAGCGCCCGTCAGGTTGCAGGGGGCCTGGTGCAACGGTGCAGCCGATTATAAGAAACGAAGCAACGTCTTCAGGCTCAGGTAGGCTGAGGGCATGGGTTTGGAAAAGCCGTATATACATTTAATATACAGCCAAGTAAGGGGCGTTGGTGGTGTTGGTGTTGGTGGTTGAAGGCTGCAGTCTCTGTCCTTGGTGACCTCTGGGCCGGAGACCTCTGGGCCTTCCAACCCTAGAAAGCTCAGACACCGTAAAGCAAGGATGAGTGGTCAGGATTTGTGAAAGCATTCTTTGCATCAGGCACAAGGCTTAAAAGATTGTGGCACCAGTGGCTGCCCATCGTTTGGGTTTTGCATGAATTGCTGTGGCTTTTCAAGCAATTTTATTTTTCAAAGCCTGCCCTGCTCCAACGTCTCCCTGCTGCAGGTGGAGGGACTGAGGTCCAAAGGAGAGACCCAAGCAAAGCAAAAAGCATCCTGCTTCTCTGTTGCACCATAGCTCTTAATTCACTCTCTGGGCAGTTGACAAGTTAATCACGCAGGTTATACATCCCTCCCCATGCGAGATGGTTGCTCCGTTTTCCTAACCTCAGAAGGATGGAAGGCTGAGTGAACTTTGAGCCTTGAACCTAGCTTGTGAGCAGAATCCTCACTGCAGTACTGCAGTTCAACCGCTGTGCTTCTACGCAGAGCTCAGGGGTGATGCTTTTTCTCTTTTTTCTTTCATGGCAGGTTAACAGATGGGAGAGAATACCTTTTTGAGGCCAAGGATGGGGTGAGTAGATCTTTGGTTCAGAAAACACCCTCTCCTAAATCAGGGAGCCTTGTAGCTCGGCCAGACTCTGGCTTGCCTTTGATCCTGAATGGTGTTCTCCAGAGAAAGCCTAAGCAGTTGTATTGTAATGACCAGAAAAAGAGTCTAGAAATTATTTTTCAGATGGGCTAGCCCCACTGAAGTCCGCTGAATCCCACCAGAAGCCAATAAAGTTTCAACGCGAGAAATCCGAGGAATACTGAATTTATTGGAACCAATAAAAGCAGTAGGTGAACATCCGCCTTCCAACCGGGCTAAGATGCTCGTCCCCAAACACACGAGGAGCTCCAACTTTTATTGATTATCTTTCCCCTCATCTCCCAGGCGGCGCCAGCCCAGAGATTGGTTGAGGAAAGTTTAAATGATCCAATCAGAAGGGGTTGGGGGTCAGCTGGGGCCAGTCCTAGGTGGTCCCTGGTAGCAGCCAGGGCTTATGCAAATGTTAATGGGTCCAGACAGAGTAACACAATAGGGCCGGGAAGTGTGGCATTGTTCTTGGACACAGGTAAACTGAGGGGAATCAGTAAGTCAATAGTGGGTGAGAGAAGGCAATTATCAGAACCAGTGGGGGGGCAGGAAGGGCTGATGGGATCGCATACACAGGCATTTGGGAGACACAATGATTTGGGTGCACAGGGATACAAGCCATTATGAGATTACATACAGGTGTTTGGAAAAATACAAGAATTTGAAGGCACAAGAATGTGAACTCTTACAGGATTACTTATGAGTGTTTGAGTGGTTACAGAGGCTAGGAACATGAGAATATGAGTCCTTTCCAGGTGTATGAATGTAACAATGAAATGCCTCCTCAGGCGTTGATGACAATCTGGGTTGGCAGACAGGAATGTTGATTCTCTGAAGAGTGGCTGCTGGGATACGTGGTGGAGAATCTGGTGATGATGGAGTTTTCTGGATGTCTCTTGATTGAACCATCCAGGGTAACACAATTGGGAAGGGGAACAAGGCATTGTTCTTTGGATGTAGGCAAACAGGGGGAATCAGGGAGTCAATAGAAGGTGAGGGGAAACCATTATCACAGTCAATGGGGGGCAGGAAGAACCGAGGGGATTACAGAAAGGTGTCTGGGCAGGCACAGAAACACAAAGACATGAGAACATAAGTCCTTTTCAGGTGTAGCAGATACAACAATGGAGCGCTTCCCCAGGTGATGATAATCATCTAGGTTTACATGGCAGGGATGTTGATTTCGAGAAACAGCTGCAAGAGTACGTGTTGAAAGTCTTGGGGAGGATGGAGTCCTCTAGATGATTCTGCCAGCTTCCACTGACCCGCCATGATGGAGTAGTCCTCTTTATGCCACCATTTCCCTTGTCCCAGTTGGTAGAGTGTGGAAAACACAGGGTAGAAACAGGGGGACAGAGGGGCCGAGGAGGGGGAAAAGGAGAGAGAGAGAGAGAGAGAGAGAGAGAGAGAGAGAGAGAGAGAGAGTAGGGGAAGGGAGGAGCGAGAATGAGAGTGCTTGGCTGGCTTTGGAACTATCGCCGGACAGAGGCAGCAAGGGAAAGGGGGGCTAGACCTTAGTTGGCAAGGAAGCCTCCCTATCCATGGGAAGGATAGTTGGTGGTCGCTTCCCTTGTTGGCTAGAGCGAGGAGCAGATGACTTTTCAACTTAGGATCTGCCTTGCCTAAATTGTATTACTGGCTGCAAGTTTTGAGGTCGGGAAAAAGAGAGAGAGAGAGATGTGGGGGAGGGCGCTGGTAGTTGGGTCTAAGAATCAGCTAGGCGGAAAACCCATGAACACAGTCCTTTTGGTGTGATGGAGTCCCTGGTCCCCAAGAGTGATTGCTTGCAAGCATTCCCTGAAAGCCACGAGCATGATGGAAATAAATCATCAGGAAAAAAAGCAGGCAGGCAGGAAGGGTGGAAAGAAAAAGAGGGGGGTGAGGTTGGCTGGGGCCAGAGGCCTGGGCCAGTGTAAGCAAGCTAGAGGGAAGGGGGGCCGACTACGGCTAAAAGCCAGGGTTCATATAGATAGAGGGGCAACGGAGGTAGCTTTGACAGTAAAAGGATGTCTCTGGGGATTGATCTGTGGCTGTCACTCCATGAGCCATGACCACAGCAGGGCAAAAGCATCTCTGAGAATTTCATCATGCCCAATTATGACTCAACAGGAGAGAGAGGTGGGAAAGGGTTAACCACAATCTTTTGCCCCAACTGGGTAATTATCAAGTTCAATAGGGCTAGAGGCTCCCAAGTCCTCCGGTTTGTCAGGGTACCTCCTGATAATCTCCTGGCTATTAATCCTATTGTTTATGAGGAAGTTCTTCCACAAAGAGGAAGATGCAATTTTTTCTTTTCACCCTGCCATGTGCTCTGGGGCAAGGAGGAGGGAGGGGAGAAGGAGAGATTGGGGGGAGGGGCTGGGCTCCCTGAGCTGTTTCCCTGGCTGGCTTTCAAGGGGGTTAAAGATAGCGCCCAATTCTATAATGCTATAATTCTATGTTGTTGTTGTTATTATTTTTTTCATCATGACTCATCAGTATCATACATGGCCGCACCCAGGGTCCCTTGAATTCAGTTGCACCAAGATGAGTGGATTCCAGTACTGGCTGCCAACAGCACTTGGGGCAACCCCATTTCTCAACCCATAGCGGATCACCAGGGTTTCTCATCTTGACATTTTCCAGTCTTTCCTAGAAATATCAGAGGGTTCAGCCCTAGTCTTCTTGGGGGTATTTCAACCCTCTTCATGGAATAGGGGGAAGGGAAGGGAGGGAAAGCACTCAGAATATGGTCAAGGTGTGTATAGGGGGTGACCTAACTGCCTGCCTCTTCTTCTCCCTTTTCTAGGCTGAGATGAGGAGCTGGGTGCAGCTGGTTAGCGCTGTGGCTGCCTGCACCCCGACCCTGCAGGGCCCAGCCGAGGAGCAGCCTGTTCCCTGCAACAGAGTCTCCCAAGGGAACAATCAAGGGGGATGCTTCTGCTTTTTCTGGAAGAAAAAATAGGAGGCCCACCCAGAAGAAGGGAATCCCATGTAGAGAGCTTGACCCTAAAAAGCATCCTCCTACAGTCTATCATTCCACCCCAAGGGAAGGAAGCTGCCCTCCTTGCCCAGGAGACAGCCATCTACTCCAGGAAGTGGGAGGTGGCATCTTAACCTACCTGGGAACACTCCTCCGTCCTTGCCAGACTGGAACTTCTCTGCCAAGGAGAGAAGCCTTTCCCCTGTTCTAAGGTGGAGGAGTGAATATGGAAGTCCCTCTGCTCCCTCCCCAAGGACAGTTCATGGCCATATCAGGAGGTGCCTGCTAGATGCAACTGGGATCGCCAGCTCAGCATTGACCTCCCAGGGGTCATAATATATTATCTATTATTCCTCCTCGAGAACATCTGAGGTGGCCTGCAAAATCAAAATGCCCCATGCCCAATGTTTATTATTATTATTATTATTATTATTATTATTATTATTATTATTATTATTATTATTATTATTATTATTATTATTATTATTATTGTTGTTGTTGTTGTTGTTGTTGTTGTTGTTGTTGTATTACTGATTGTTATTATTGTGTTTACTAATGTTGAACTGAATTGAATAAAATAACTTTATTGCCATTGTACTTCTCTACAATGAGATTAAATGCCATCTCCAGTGCACATTATAAAACAATAAAAACATAAAAGACAAAAAATAAATCCATCACATTCTTCACATTCTATTTGCCATTTCATAGCCCCATTGCCCCATTAATATTCCTCAACATAGACCCAATTTGGCTACTTGGTTTACTGGGGAACTGGCAAAATTGAAACGGGTGGCCTATAGAGGCAAAAGGCCCTGGTGGGAAACCCAAACTGAAACAGAAAAAGAAACAGTGAAGGGCCTTTGGAAGGCTTGTTCCAAGATAGTAGAAGGACCTCTCTTCACCTCTGGGTTCTAAGGCAGCTACTATCTCCACTTTACATGAGTGCTTAGCTGCAATAATCAACTGGATGGGAATGAACATATTGAAACTAAACCCAGACAAGAGAGAGGTGATGCTGGTGAGTCAAAGGGGAGAACAAGCTATAGGGATGCAGTCTGTACTGGATGGGATCATTGGAATGGATCAAGCCCATTTGCTGCTCATCTTAGAGTGGCAGAGCTGATATGCGGACCTTTAAACTTCAGACATTTGAACCGTGGAGGTAATCTCGGACAACTAGGCAAACTGGAAGTGACTTCCGAAAAACCAGAAGAGACTTCCATTTCACGGGAAACCACTTCTGGGGCCTCCGACAGGCTCTGGAAGCCCATCACAGACCCACTCGGGGCAGTGCCAGGCCTGGGGTAAGTGCAGGAAGCCCGAAACAGGCCCTCTGACTTGACCCAGCATCCACATAACACGCATTTCCCCTTATCATTGATCGGGTCAGGTCCCAAGCCCCCACGATAAATGGGATAAACTCTTCTTGCCGGTGAAACAGAAAATGACAAAAATCATTTTACCATGCTACTCTGCAATTATTCCACATATAATTTTTTAAAAAAATGCATTTATTTACACAAGTATGGATTGTTGTGGAGAACAAGTTTCCCAACATCATTGGTACATTTTGACCTCTTTTGTGACATTAATTTGAGTCAAAGGCCATACCTTCTTCCTGAAACACTGCAAATCATTTGTTTAAAAGCTTTGATTCATTTATATTGATTAAAGGCAGGTGTGAGGAAGGTTTGGGGCCACAAGAACTTGTTAGACTACCATAATCCCTAACCCAGTGGTTCCCAAACTTTTTGTAAGGAGGGCCAGATTTGGTGGCTGAGAATGTGTCGGGCTGGTTGCTCCCTGACCCTGCCACCCCACTGCAAGCTCCACCCACTGACCCATAAGCCCCACCCACTGACCCCTTGCAACCAAGAGAGGAAGGAAGGAAGGTGGGGAACAAGGAAGGAAGGGAGGGATGGAGGTGGGGACCCACCCAGCCCCACAAGCTTCTGCTCACCGGCTGGCCGGCCCGCCCAGCCCCTCCAGCTTCACGGAGGTGTTAGTGTTGGCGGAAGATTCTTTTAAAAAAAAAATGAGGTGAAGGAGAGGGAGGGAGGGGCGGGTCAGCCAGCCGCGGGCCACTCAGAATGGCCTGACAGACCAGATTTGGCCCCTGGGCCGGACTTTGGGCAGGCCTGCCCTAACCATGAGCCATGCAGCCTGCAGCCGAAAGAAGACAGAATCAATATCTAGTGCAGGGTTGGTTCCTAAATCCTGAATTAAGGCACGACCAAGTAGATCCAGAACATTCTACTGGATCATGCTCATAAGGAATAATTCCTCATCTTAGTCTTATTATGACCAGATCTGGCAAAATGTTGCAATTTAAATTACAGGGTTACAGAAAGGTGTTTTCTAAGCTATGTTACAACCTAGCATCAGCATGCATTCACCCGAAAAAAAGATAATTAAAATGTGAAAAGGAGAGAATTAAAATGAAACTGACTACTCAGGTTAAGTTTACACACACACACACACACACACACACACACACACACACACACACACACACACACACAGAGCCTCCCTCTTAGTTTAAATCCTATGAACCCCTCTTTCAAACCTTTTCCTAAGAAGTTCGCTCTATTTAGGTCTTCATTCTGAAAGTGTGTACTGTAGCCTAATGAAAGAAAAATTGCAAATATTTCAAGAATTTTATGAAGATTTATATAAGGGAGGTAATGTCCCAAAAGCAGACATAGAAGACTATGTTAAAGAAATTGTTAAAGAAAAGATACTAGAGACAGACATGAGGGAACTAGAAAACCCAATTCAAGAGGAAGAGATTGGAGCAATTTTTTTTTAATTTATAATTTTATTGGGTTTTTGAGGAGGGGAAAAGGGAAAAGGAAAAAAGGGGAGGGATAAAATTTAAAATTTACATTGAATATGTCAAGCGAAGTAAAAGAAAAGTAATATAACATATTGATAAATTGCCAAATATTATCACAATACTAATAAGTTTGTTACTTCTTGCCATCTTTTCCGAGAGATCTCATCATAGTCTCCCTTTAAATAGCCGGAGAGTCTATCGATTTCAATACATTCTCTTATCTTTTCGTGGATATTCTTCTCTGTTGGCACGTTTGGTTGTTTCCAGAATTTCGCATACAATATCCTTGCAGCAACAATTACATGGTGAAGTACATATCTCTGATCATATGAAATATTTATATCTACTATATTTAATAAGAAAAGTTCTGGTCTAAGCTCTATCTTAATTTTCAGACATCTTTCTAAAAATAGTTTTACCATTTTCCAATATGCCTTTGCCTCTTTGCATGTCCACCACATATGGTAAAAAGTACCGCAGTCATGTTTACATTTCCAACATTTGTGTGAGCAATTATACATCTTAGATAATCGGTGTGGTGCAAAATGCCATCTATAGAACATCTTATAACAGTTTTCCTTAAAAGAAATAGATTTAAAGATTTTAACTGTATTCCACAGAGAGTCCCATTTGTTTAGATGAATAGGATAACCAAAGTTTTCTGCCCATCTTATCATAGTGTCTTTGACCTGTGTATCAATCATTTTTTCATTTAACAATATGGTGTAAAATTTACTAAGCAGCTTAGCATCGCCAGAAGAAAGTATTTTATCAAGTGAAGTATCAGTAGTCGTGAATCCCCCCTCTTTGGTGAGGTCTTTGAAGTGTGAATATATTTGTTGATACTTCCACCAGTCTAAATTGTAACCTTCTGATACTAATTTCCCTAATGGTTTCAATGAAAGGTCAACATTCAGAAGGTGTCTATAAGTTATAACTTTTGGAGTTTCACTTATATGGGAGCTATGAGTCGCTCCCAGCGGAGATAGCCACAGTGGTGCTTTAGGGTAGAATTGTTTTTTAATCAATAACCATATTCTAACTAGGGCGTTCCTTATCCAGTGTTTTTTGAAGAGAGTAGGTATGTTGCCCTTGTACCACATGTAATAATGCCAGCCCTTGTCTAGGCCATAACTCTCAAGCTGCAAAATTCTTTTGTTTGTCATCAGAATCCAGTCTTTGATCCAGGTCATGGCAGCAGCCTTGTAGTATAATACTAAATTAGGAAGGGCAAAGCCACCAGTTTTGGTTCTATCCTGTAGATAGAGATTTTTAATCCTTGCTTTTTTCTTTTGCCATATGAATATACGTATACTTTTTTCCAGATCTGTAATGATCTTAAAATTAGGTAATATAGGCAAGGATTGAAATAGGAAAAGCAGTTTAGGTAAAACATTCATTTTAACTGCAGCAATTCTGCCCATTAAGGATAGTTGGAGTCTTGACCAAGTTTCGAGGTCAGCTTTGATTGTTTTTATAACATTTACATAGTTATCTTTAAGTAAAGAGTTACAACGATTAGATACAGTAATACCCAGATATTTTACCTTACTGACATGTTGAAAACCCGATTGATTTACCAGTTTTTCGACCATAGGTGAGGTCATATTTTTGGTGAGCAACAATGTTTTTTCTTTGTTTACCTTTAATCCAGAGATTTTAGAGTATGCCTCCAAAGACTTCAAGAGTTCTAAAGAGGAGGTCTGGGGGTTCTCCATAATTACCAACAAATCATCTGCAAAAGCTTGTACCTTATAAACTTCTCCTTTGCTCTGTAAGCCTTGAATACCAGGGGTTTTCCTTATAACATGTAGGAGTACCTCCAGAGTTAATATAAACAAGAGAGGAGAGAGGGGGCATCCTTGCCTGGTACCTTTATATATATTGACTGTGTCTGTAAGGTGGCCATTGACTATAATCCTGGTGTTTTGGGTGGAATAGATTTGTTCGATTGCTCGCAGCATTCTATGGCCACATTGTAGATAGTCTAACTGAGTTTTAAGTAGAGACCAGGATACATTATCAAAAGCTTTCTCAGCATCGATGAAAGCGAAAGCTACTTGCTTCTCAGAATGGGATTCGTAATATTCTAACACATTGAGGAAGGTTCTGATGTTGGATTGAAGATGCCTTTTCGGAAGAAAGCCAGACTGATCATGCGATATCAAGGGGGGTAGAATCGTCCGCCATCTATTAGCCAAGATGGTTGCAAAGATTTTATAATCCACATTTAGAAGGGCAATTGGCCTGTAGTTCTGTATCGAGTCTTTTGGTTTCCCTTCTTTGGGAATCAGTGTCGTATGTGATGATTTCCAGGAATCTGGTATGTCTTCGCCTTCTAAAATGGATGTAAAAAGGTTTTTCATATTTCCAGAGACTATCTCTGAGAATTTTTTGTAAAATTGAGCCGGTATTGAGTCGGGCCCAGGAGCCCTGTTCATTTTTTGGTGATTGATAGCTTCTGTTATTTCCATCATTGTAATAGGAGCGTTCGTCTGGGCTCTCTGTTCTTCAGTAAGTTTTGGGAAATTGGCTTGTTCGAGATAATGAAAGATGGCATCTTGGTCGATCGTCTCTGGCTTAAATAAGTTCTGGTAGTATGCCTCTATAATTTTTTGGATTTGTAACTGCGCTGTCTGATTTTCCCCATTTTTATCTTTGAGCGATGATATGAGTTTTTGAGATTGTACCTTTTTTAACCTGTAGGCTAACCATCTGCCTGGTTTGTTTGCATTTTCCACAAAATTCAGTTTGGCCAACTTGATTTTGTGAGCTATATCAGCAGTCAAAATCAGATTTAGTTCATGCCTACAAGAAGCCAAGTCTTTGTCCAGCTGCTCATTGCGGGGATCGTGGGTTAGATCCGTTTCGAGCTTTTTCATCGTATTGAGAATTGATTCAAATTGCTTTTTCCTCTCTTTATTCTTTCTTGCCATATATTGAATGACAAAACCTCTAAAATAAGGCTTTGAGGCATCCCACACAGTTCTCAGTGGTGTACCCTTGTTCAGGTTCATTTCAAAGTATAGGTTCAAGTCTTTGGCTGCCTCTAAGATAAATTCTTTATCCGTCCACAGGGCTGAGTTGATTTTCCAGTGTCTGGGCTTACCCGAAGATTTCAGTGTCCATAGAATGGCATTGTGATCAGATATTGTTCGGGGCAAGGTTTCTATGTCCCTTGTATTTAGCAGAAGATCGGATGTAGCCCAGCACATATCTATACGGGAGAAAGAGGCATATTGTCTTGAATGGAAGGTGAAACCATCTTTTAGTGGATTTTTCCTTCTCCAAATATCTTGAAGTTCTAAAATGTTGGACATGTCCAAAAATGATTTAGGCAGTGTAGAAGATGAAATCCTGGATTTTCCCCTTTTGGATGTTTTCCTATCTACAGATGGGGTATGTACAGCGTTGAAATCTCCCAATATTATTAACTGATGGTTTTCGTATTGTAACAGTTTCTTGGCCAATTTTTCAAAAAAGATTTGTCTTCCATGGTTATCATTGGGGGCGTATATACCAACAATAATTGTTTCTTTAGATTGGATATTTGCCTGGACAAGGATCCATCTGCCTGCTTCATCTTTTTCCAGAAGGGTTGGGAAGAGCTCTGGTTTAATATATAGTGCCACCCCATTTTGCTTCTTTACTTTGTTTGATGTGGAAAATAAATTCCCCAATTTATTTTGGATTAAATATTGTTCATGCTTTCTCAAAATGTGGGTTTCCTGTAAACAGATGATTGAACACTGTTGTTTTTGGAGGAGATTAAAGGTCTTCCAACGCTTCTGTGGGGTGTTCAATCCATTGATATTCCATGTTAGAATTTTCTGGGCCATCTTATTTTACTTCCAACGATATTTCTTTTTCCCTGATTTTGGCCTGAGATAGTGTTTCGGCCTGGCACCTCCCACTGCGCCATGAGAATCTTGATCCTGCTTTGAGATCACTTGTTTGGAGGTCTGATTTTCTCGGTTGTCATCTTTGGTAGTGGTTTGAGTATCGGTTGTATCCTCACCTTCGGAAGAAGACGGTGAAGAGGAGGGGGGAGAGTAGCCCAACTTCCGTGCGTTTTTATTTGCAAAATTTCTAGCTTTCTGGTGGGATTCAATTTTCTGTAATTTCCCTTCCCATTGGAAAGAGAGACCTTGAGGGTAGAGCCACTTGTATCTTATGTCATGCTTGAGCAAAAGTTTAGTGAGAAATGAATATTCTTTTCGCAGTTGACGGACATCCCAGGGGACGTCTTTCAATATCGCCACTTTAGATTTATTAATTTCCACCTCTTTGTCTCGGATAACCTTGAGGATACAATCTCGGGTGTATCTTCTGACTAGTTTGACTATTACCTCCGGAGGTAGTTTATTTCTTCTGGTATAAGCTGTAGGTTGACGGTAGATCACGTCTACCTCACGTAGGAATTCTTCAACGGGTGCCTCAAGTAAAGTTGCCAAGCTTTCTCCAACTGTAGTGTAGAGGTTTTCATCTTTATCAACAGTGAGGTTTTGGATCCTTAAAATTTTGGAGGAGGCTTCGATTTCCTGCGTGAGGACCAGTCTGCTTGTTGATTCCATTGTGGCTTCAATTTCTTCTAGACGGAAGTCGGTTACGTTCATATTATCTTCCAAGGCTTGTAAACGTCCACCGAAGGCTTCTAGTTTAGTATCCACATTCGAAAAACCCTCTTTCATTTCCGCTCTTAAATTGGAAAACCCAATGCTTTGGTCTGATACGAGTTTGGCCTGGGTTAAATTTAATTGGTTGAGTGCATCTAAAATTTGGCTTTGACTTGTTTGCTGAGACATGGTCGTTGGATGAGCCAGAGATATAGAAGCAGACTTTTTTTGTATGGGTGGAGTTCTGCTCATTGTGGAGGTAAAGAGATCAGTTGCCTCTTCTCTGAGATATTACAAAGTCTCAGTTGGCTTACTACTTTCAAAGGATGTATGTGTAGTTGCATACATAGAAAAGTCCAGTAGGTGGCGTATTGTACCCACTTTTAAGCCAACAGAGTCCGAAAACCCTATCAGAGGTAAGATGGATGTTTTAGGGTTAATCTGCCGTTAACGAAGAGAAAGTGAAAGTGGAAAAAAACTGCAGCCCTTTCCGAGAGGCAGATAATGACGATTAGGCTGAAGAAGTAATTAGAGGAGAGTAGATTCTTTTCGGTAAGTTTGCTTGACTCATATTTTTGAAAGGGCTATCTGGTGGAGGGAAGCCACTTACATTAGTGGGGGAGTAGACGCAGCTCGATCTCCGTCCGGATCTTCCAGAGTCTCAGCCGCACGGGAATTCCCAGGGATTACAACCCCTCACGGGGAGGGGGAACCGCACCTGGGTGCCCCGGATCGGTTCTGGGATATCTTCTGCTCCCAGCGGGTGGTCTTGAAGTGGAAATCACCCTCTAGGGACTTGGAATACCTTCGACGCTAGCTGGGCTGCATTCTGCTAACGTCTGAGCTAGTCGCCGCCATCTTGACTCCTCTCGAGATTGGAGCAATTATTGATAAGCTAAAAAATGGTAAAACCCCAGGTTGTGATGGACTAGATTCAGATTTTTATAAATTGTTTAAATCAGTTTTAGTTCCAAGATTAAAAATACTCTTCAATAGAATCTTACAAGGAGATAAAATACCATTATCTTGGAAACATTCATTAACAATTCTCATTCCAAAACCTATGAAGGATGTGATGGACCCTAGTTCATATAGACCTATCTCATTAATAAATCAAGATGCTAAGATTTTTACCACAATATTAGCGAATAGAATGAATGGCTTTATTACAAAATATATTAAGGAAGATCAAAATGGGTTTCTAAAGGGAAGACAAATGCCTAATTTAACTAGAAGAGTGCTGAATATTATATATGATACAGAAATGAATAAACAGAAGGCTGGTATTCTATCATTGGATATACAGTATTTAAGGCTTTTGATTGTGTGGAATGGCCAACACTAAAAATAGTGATTGAAAATTGGGGGTTTGGAATGAAATTTAGATAGATCAATTATATTCTGAAAATACATCTGAGATAATAATTAATGATGGGATTTCAGATCTGATATCTCTAGGCTGAGGTACTAGACAAGGTTGCCCCATCTCCCCATTCTATTTTGTTTAATGATTGAAATGTTTGTGGATAAAATAAGGAAAGATGAGTTAATTAGCGGATTAGGTACTGATAATAAAGTAAAGATTAATTTATTTGCAGATGATTCCTTATTGACAATTAAAAATCCACTAGAGAGTATGGATAGAGTTAAATATCATTTGGAGAAATTTGGGTCAATATCTGGATTGAGGATTAACGCAGAAATCTCAGGTGATGTTGTTTAATCATAACAAGGAAGTACAAGAAGTGTTTACCCATAACTACGGATGTAAGATAAGTAACTCAATTAAGTATTTAGGTATAGAATTAGTAAAGGACTCACGGAAACTAAAGGAATTTAATTATAGTAAACTGAAGAAAGACATTAAGAATAAAATGTTAGAATATTCAAGTCTAAAACTTTCATGGTTTGGGAAGATTGCATTGATGAAAATGACAATTTTACCAAAGTTAAACTTTTTCTTTATGATGCTTCCAATACAGTTAAGTAAGGATGACTTTAAATTTTGGCAAGATTTAATTAATAACTATTGTAACAGTGGTAAAAAAGCTAGAATAAACAAAAAATATTGGTATATGGCCCAAAATAAAGGTGGTATAGGTTTACCGAATGTTAAAAATTATTATTTAGCAAATCAAATAAGGTTTATCGGGGATATTGTGTTTAGTCCAGAAAGATTAATATGGTGGAAAATGGAATCATCGGAAATAAAGGAAGATATTGAAAAATACTTATTCGGCACTATTAAGAAAACAAAGTTAAATGAGATTAATAACCCCTTTCTTAGATCTATGTTAAAGGCATGGTATTTACATAAGAAAAAATTATGTCCCTCGGCCTCACCATTGAGATCTGTAACAGAAATGGAGAATTTCCCTACAAATTTGAAAGTTTTCAAAAAAGTATTTAGGGATAAACAAGTGAATAGATTGAAAGACTGGATAGGCAAGATGAGAGGGAAAGTACAAATGAAGGAAATTCTCCAAGGTAGGGATATATCTTGGTTTAATTTTATACAATTAAAGAAATGGACTGATACTTGGATAAAGAAAAATAATAAATGCAGAGACTACACAAAATATGAACAACTCTTATTGTTGTATGAGGATACTCAGAAGGAAATAGTAGTAAAAGGTATTGTTAGTAAACTATATAAAATTATTTTGGATTTAGATAAAAATGGGGGAGGATCTGGATTGAAATTATTGTGGGAACAAGATTTTAAAAAAGAAATAAGAGAAGAAGACTGGGCTAAAATATGGAGAATGAGAATACTTAGATCTATGTATGTTAGAATAAAGGAAAATTTCTTTAAAATAAGTTTAAGATGGTATTTGACGCCAGTGAAATTGAATAAAATGAATGCAAATTTTTCTAAGCTTTGTTGGAAATGTGATAATGACATTGGTACCTTTTATCATTTGTGGTGGGAATGTAAAAAGATACAGAAATTTTGGAAAAGTATTTTTAAAGAACTAAGTGACATACTAGAAATGACTATAGAGCCCAAATCTGATATTGCTTTGTTATCAATATTTGTGGATCATAGTTATGATGTTAAAACTAAAGAGTTGATTACAAATTTGTTGACAGCAGCTAGATTAATAATTGCTAGAAATTGGAAATCTAAATATGAACTATGTTTAGAAGAATGGTATAATGAAGTATGGAATATTGCTTTAAATGATAAATTGACTTGTTCTCTCAAGGTTAAAAAAGGAGAGTTAAAAAGAGATATTTTCTATGATACATGGGGTAGATTTATTGAATATGTGCTTGTACGGGATAAGGGTAAGGTTTCCGCGCAACAATCGATTTTGTTCTGGAGGGGAGGATGACGAATGTAAATATGAAGAGTGATCCTGTTGGTGAAGGGGTGCACTGTTGTTGATGTTTGTCTTTTTTTATGTAATTTGTATATATTTTTAAATAATAATAAAATAATAAAAAAATAAAAAATAAATAAAAAAGAATGGGGAAGCACATGTAACCTCTGCCTTCCATGTCTTCACTCACCCTGCAAGTCCTGGATAATTTGGTGTATTCAGTTTGATTACATAAGTGATATAAACATGTTTAACATTTCCATGACCAGCAGTCTTTTCGGATGAAGAGGTGTGTTTCAAGTGTCCACATATCAAATAGCTTCTTTTCCAGTCGCCTTTCTCTGCCATAATCACCAACCTCTTACAACTTTTCAAATCCTTTATTTTGTTTTTCTTTTTTTTAATATGTAACAAATGAAATGGTGCTGAACAGACAAGCTATGGCAAGCATTTGAATTAGTGCTGTATCAGTGTAGTGCTGTAGTGCTGTCCTGGCAGGAAAAAATGTTTTTAAAGAAAAAAACTAATAACAAACTGCACTACTATTGTGCTCCTTTCTAGTATGAGCAGAAGGCCTGCAAAAAAGTTCACTCCCATACCAGGAACCACTCAGTGATGTCATGCGGACAGCTCAATCAATTAGCCATGGTATTTCCAGAATTAATGAACTCCAGCTTACTCAAGAATTCCAAAAATCCCCACCAACCAAACTTCTGGGGTCTGGGATCAGAATGCACCAGAAACTACACCAAAAGGCCAATATAAGTAACCACATGTCAAAGGCATGACAAAATAATGCAAGTGAAAAAGCTATAGAAAGCACATGTTCAGCTGGTCAAATAAAATACAGCACATATGAATGCCAAAAAATTGGATGTACTGGTGCTTAGCACAGGCAGTGTGTACTTAGAGTAAATATTGAAAAGAACAGTGAGAAACACAGCGCAAACACCAGGACAAATGACTGTCTGCTTCCTAAATTACAGTATTGTTTCAATAAGTAACATTATATACTTAGACTTAACAGCTATTTTAAATGGCATTTGATGACTCTAAAAATAATTTTGGATAATTTTTCTCATTTTTCTCATGGTTTTGCCATTATTTTACCAAACTAAGCTTTTTAAGCCAAAAGACAACTAATGAGTCATAACAGGCAACACAATATACCTTTCAAACCCTGTAAATAAGTAACAAAAACCATTACTTGCTTACAAATTACAAGCACTACGATGGATTATACGATTATGAAGACATTTTTTAGAGTGGTTGCATGAGGAAGCAAGCAGAAGGTGGTTAGAATCAAGTAATGTGGCCAAGAAAGTAAGCACAAAGCAGTGGTTGGATCTGTGGATCACACTAGCGTTGTGTATTTCCTGAATGAGGAAAATAAAAAGGAACACAAACTCTGGCAAAAGAAATGTAAAAAGATGATAAAAGAGGCCAAGAAAGACTTTGAGGAACGCATGGCTAGCAATATAAAGGGAAATAATAAAAGCTTATTTAAATATGTTAGAAGCAGAAAACCTGTCAGAGAACCAGTTGATGATGTGGGAGGAAAAGGGGAGCTAAAGGAGGAGTTGGAAATTGCAGAGAAATTAAATGAGTTCTTTGCATCTGTCTTCATGTCAGAAAACCCTGGGCAGATTCCGCTACCCGAATTAAATCAAATACAGGTTAAAAGAGAGGATGTTTTAGGTTTAATTGATAAATTAAAGATCAATAAGTCACCAGGCCCAGATGGCAGCCACCCAAGGGTTATCAAGGAACTGAGAAATGAAATTGCAGATCTCTTAACAGTAATATGCAACTTGTCTCCTAAAATGGCCACAGTGTTGGAGGACTGGAGGATAGCGGCTGTCACACCAATTTTTAAAAAAGGAAGGTGGGAGACCCAGGAAACTACAGGCCGGTTAGCCTTATGTCTGTCTCAGGGAAGATGGTGGAAAGCCTCATCAAAGAGAAAATCTTAAAACACATAGAAGAGCAAACCTTGCTGAGAGAAAATCAGCATGGTTTCTGTAAGGGTAAGTCTTGCCTGACAAACTTTTTAGAATTCTTTGAAAAGGTCAACAGGTATGTGGATTTGGGTGAACCGGTGGATATTGTCTATCTGCAAGTGGTGCCTGTATTTACCTTGCAGTGACCAATTGGAAAATGAGGCATAGTTAATGTAAAATATGTACATAAAGAAAATTGTTTGCTATTGCAAACACATATTTCACCGCCTGAAAGAGCACCAGTCCTAAATATGTACTCATTAGAGATGGGCATTAAATGAAAATACTGTATAGCATTTTGTTTTGTTTTTCCCTTTCCTTTTTTGTTTCATTATTAATGAATTTTAAAAGAATTTTCAGCACAAAATGAAACAAAATGAAATGATTTGTTATGCTATAAAATGTGTGGGAGCCGACCATTCAGACACATTTGGCCCCCGGGCTGGACATTGCACAAGCCTCTATTACATGCAAGGAGGCGGGAAGGACACTATAGCAATGGAGCCGGGGCGGGTAGGCTGGGCAGGTGGTTGGAGAGATGGACAGAGGCAGGGAGGGCAGGCAAACCGTAAAACTGCAAGCTGACATCTCCATCCAGTATGGAGAGGGGCCAGCTGGCGGGGATGCATGCCAGGCTGAGCCGGTGGGGAGAAGAGGCCGCTGGCCGCTCAGAATTTGAAAGCGGGCCACATTTGGCCCCCGGGCCTGACTTTGGACATGCCTGACATACAGTATTTCCACATCTTTTTCACAAACAAAGACAGACCAGAGCACACCTAAATACTTCGCAGCATTTCCCATAAATGTGCAGATGAAGGAAAGGGTTTGTTTATAAACGTTATTTCAAATATTTTTAACACACACATAATTCTCCTTACAAACGATACAAGGGAGCTCACATTGCAGAAAGAAAATATTTAAGCTAAAAGCAGTGTGTGTACCAATAACTGAAAAGGAACAAGCAAATACCACTGCGAGAAATGAAAAACGCAAGCAATACTCTACACGCAGTCAAAGCCGTAAGGCATAATACAATACACAGAATCCTAGAATCATGGAGTTGGAAGGTGTCTCTAAGGCTAAGGTGGTCCAATCCCCTTTCCAGCACCTCCAGTGATGGAGCCCTCACCATTTCCCAAAGTCATGGGTTCCATTGTTGTACTGCTCTAATGGTTGAGAAACCTTTCTTGAAATTCAACCGAACTTCCAGGTCCGAAATAACCCGTAGCGCTCAGCCAACCCTCCACTCTTTTAAAGACCAGATCTGCCCTGAATAAATCCCAGATCATCATCATCATCATCATCATCATCATCATCATCATCATCATCATCATCATCATCATCATCATCCTTTCAGTCCTACATAGCTGTAGGGACCCTATGGATCATTGAGTCCAGCTCCTGTCAAGGAGGCATAAGGGGGAATCCAACTCCTAACCTCTGGGCTCCACAGACAGAAACCTAAACTGTAGAGCTTCTCCATCCCTTCAAGACTTAATCCTGGGCAAAAGTGTGGTTCTGGCTGGTATCCCTGAATCCTGGGTGGGCACTGAGGGTGGCATGACCCCATCTCTTATCTCCCTACCCGGCTTCTCCTTCCAACATCAGAGGACTTTGGAGAGATGATGGAAGAGTAGCCCTCATTTATCAAATCCCTCTTGGGCTCTTAGGTTGTCTGCCCTGCTGATTCAAGGACTGGAGGCCCTCTGGGGGTCATTGGGGGCTAGGGGTGGATTTGGGGTCTGGGCTGGTTGCCAACATACCCTTTCTGAGCAAGCTAGAGGAGGGGGGGGTGGCTGGTTCATTGCTGACACTCCTGGATGAAACCAATGCCCTGGATCCTTTCCAGTCAGGTTTCAGGCCTCATCCTGGCACAGAGATGGCATTGGTCCCCCCGCATAATGACACTCTGTTGTGTTGTATTATGTTTTTTTCAAAAGTGACCAAGGAAGCATTCCCAACATGTCTCAAGACACCCGTCATGGCCTGAGCATCACAACACACTGAGGCATCCCTTTGGGGGGGGGACCCTCAACCTTTGTGAATTACTACTGGCAAGCCACTCCAGTATTCCTGCCAAGAAAACTCCATGGATGTGGAGTCACAAAGAGATGGTCACCACCGTAATGACACCACCACCACCATCACAACAACAACAATACTTTTTAATTTTTCTCCAGAAGAACCAGAAAACAGTGTTGGTTTTCTTTCTGGGGTCAATGATAGTGGAAAGCTTTATTTTCTCCACAAGACGTGGGTCACCCTGAACTCTTTGGAAGAGTCCTTGGGGTTCCTACCATGGGAGAGGGCTGGAGTGGGGGAACCTCATGGTTACCCTTATTCCTGACACTTGGCCATGGGGCATGTCTGTGGGGGACTGATGGGCTGATGGTTTCTGGAGTCCAGCAAGAGGCCACCCAGATATCTGTTGCTAAGGGAGACGCACTGTTTTGTGACATCACTTGTTGATGCTCAAAAAGGGCAGTTGGTCGGAATGTTCACCAGTTGGACCGTTGGGGCAGAGAGAGAGAGAGAGAGAGAGAGAGAGAGAGAGAGAGAGAGATAGTTTGACAGACAGAAGGAGAATGGGGTGCATTTGCCCAAAATATAGAGCAGAGCAGGTGGATCCAAGATGGGAGAAGAGAATGTATTGGTGAGTCCCCATTGGCAAACGTTTTTTTTATATTCCTCCAAGGTAATTTGATTATTTGATTTCCATGTTTTTGTAAAAATTAACTTGACCACCATTCACATTATTACTTCTGCTTCTTGTTTCCCAGTTGACTGTTACCAACCGTATTCAACAAGAGATTTGTAGCTCTCCCCCAATAATGTATCTGGTTTCACTGAAATTCAACAACCATTCCTGCTTCCTCCTTTCACAGACCCCCCCCCAGATGTATAGACATCCCCTTTTCTTCTTCACATCTAAATATCATGATATCTCTTTCTTATATTTCTTGGGTTCCATGCCATCTCCAAATAACTTGATATTCGTTCTCCTTTAATCTCACATATTATATATTAATCTTTGGTTTCATATTTTACTTCATGCTTCCCTTTCTAATTTTTTTATTTAAACATAAGAACATAAGAACAGCCTTGCTGTAACAGGCCACAGCCCATCAAGTCCAGCATCCTGTCTCATACAGTGGCTCACCATTTGCTTCAGGGTATTCCCAAGCAGATGTCTTCACCTGCTTATGATTCCCTGCAAATGGCATTGAGAGATATCCTGCCTATCTCTCCCTCGGAGGTTGTCCTTAGGTATCCATAATGACAGCCATTGATACCTTTCTTCTCCATGAACTTGTCCAACCCTTTCTTAAAGCTGTCAAGTCTGACAGCTGTCACCACTTCTTCTGGCAGGGAGTTCCACAGACCAGTGATCCTCTGGGTGGAAAAGGACTTTCGCTTATTTGTTTGAGATCTAGCACCCAAAAGTTTCATGGAGTGCCCCATAGTTCTAGTGTTCTGCGATAGGGAAAATAGCTTTTCCTTATCTATCTTGTCCACACTGTGTATGATTTTATAAACTTCAATCAAGTCACCTCTTAGGTGACCTGATTGGCGTCATTCAAGAGTGAAGAGGCCCAGCCATTGCAGGCTCAGATGGTAAGGAAAGTGTCTCGGTCCCCTAATCATTCTGGTTTCCCTCTTCTGCACTTTTTTCATTTTCAGAGTACTCTTCTGGATGTATGGTGACCAGAATTGTACACAATACTCCAGATTGGGCCTCACCATAGATTTATAAAGAGGCAAAATGACACTTGCTGACTTATTTTCTATACCCTTCCTAATGATCCGTAGCATTGAGTTTGCTTTTTTCACTGCTACAGCACACTGGGTTGACACCTTCATTGAGCTGTCCACCAGGGTACCAAGGTCCCTTTCCTGGTTTGTTGCAAAGACTTCAGACGCCATCAGTTTATAAATGTAATTGGTTGGTGGTTTGTTTGTTTTTTTGCCCCAACGAGCATCAAACTGCACTTGCTAATGTTGAAGCTCATTTGCCAGTGGTTTGCCCACTCCCCCAATGTCAAGGGATCACTCTGGAACTCCTCACAATCTCTCTCAGTTTTTACTATCTTGTATAATTTAGTGTCATCGGCAAATTTGGCCACCTTGCTATTTACTCTTCTAGATCATTTATGAAGAGGTTGAAAAGCAGAGGTCCAAGTACTGAATTTTGGGGGACCCCACTCTTTACCTCCATCCACTTGGAGAAGTGTCTATTTAGTGCTACCCTCTGTTTCCTGTCCCTTAGCCAGTTGCTGATCCAGGAAGAAACCTGTCCCTTGATTCCATGACTGGCAAGTTTATTCAAGAGCCTTTGGTGCAGAACTTTGTCAAAAGCCTTCTGAAAGTCCAGATGAGCAATGTCAACATGCTTGTCAACACTCTCAAATAATCCCAAAAGATTAGTGAGGCATGATTTGCCCTTGCAGAAGCAATGTTGGCTCTCCTTCAACAGCGCCTTCTCTTCTATGTGCCTATGAACTTTATCTTTTAGGATGGTTTCCATCACTTTACCGGGGAAACATGTCAAACTGACTAGTCAGTAATTTCCTGGATCACCTCTGGATCCTTTTTTGAAGATTTGTGTTACATTTGCTGTCTTCCAGTCCTCAGGCACAATGCCTGATTTGAGGGAAAGATTATACATTTTGGCCAGGACATCAGCAATTTCATCTTTAAGTTCCTTGAGAACTCATTGACGGATGCCATCTGGTCCTGGTGATTTTTTAGCATTTAGTTTAGCAAGACATGCAGGAACCTCCTCCCTTGTTATTTCTATCTGGCTTAATTCTTTGGTTTCCCTCCCTATGAAGATAGGCTCTGTTTTCAGTATGGGGTCTCTGTCTTCTTCAGTGAATACTGAAGAAAAGAATTCACTGAGTCGCTCAGCAATCTCTGTTTCTTCTTTAATAATCCCTTGCCTTCCATTATCACCTAATGGTCCAATGGCCTTCCTCGTTGGGTTCTTACTTCTAATGTACTTAAATAAATCCTTGTTATTTGTTTGAGTGTCTTTAGCTATTCACTCCTCCAAGTCTTGCTTTGCTTTCCTGGCTGTGGCCTTGCATTTGTTCTCCCATAAGGTATGCTCCTGCCTGTTGTCCTTGTTTGGACAAGCCGTCCATCTTCTAAGTGAGCTTTTCTTGCTTTTCATCCCTTCCTGAACAGCTCCTGTAAGCCACATTGGAGTCCTCTCGGACCTGGCCACGCCCTTTTTCTTTTTGGGTATGCATTTCCAATTGGGCCTCAGTCATTGTTTTTCTGAACAGCCTCCATGCCTCTTGGACTGTTTGGACTCTCTCAAATTTCCCTTTCAGCTTCTTTTTTGCTAGTTTCCTCATCTTTGGGAAATTTCCTTTTTGAAAATTTAAGGTCTCTGTGTTAGATTTTATCAGTGATTGGAAGTGTACAATTAAGTTGAAAGTAATTGTGTTGTGGTCACTGCTCCCTATTGGATCAGTCACATCAACATTTTGCATCACACCCTGTGTATTACTCAGGATCAAGCCAAGGATTCTTGTACCTCTAGTTGGGTCTTCAACCATCTGTTCCAGAGAACAATCATTTAGCATATCTAGGAACTTCATCTTCATCTTAAATCTTCTTTCCCTAACTCTTCTAACATATTTGGTTTTGCTGGTGTTACTACAGTGGACCCTTGTATAACAAACAGCTTGTATAACATAAAATCTGTACAACATAAAAAATTCTGGAGATAGAGGAAATTTGCTTAACATAATCGCCTATGGGGAAAATCCGTACAACATAAAAATGGGATTACTCCATTTTCAATGCATTCCTATGGGAATTTGTATAAAGGAAAATTTGCTTAACATAATTTCATTTGGAACAAATTAATTCCTTTATACAAGGTACCACTGTATTTTATATATATTTCACTTGTTCCCTTCCTAGTTTTTCACTTTCCAACACTATCTTTCTTCTGTTTTCCGTTGTTTTCTCCATCTTTCCAATTGTAATCTCTCCAACCATGACCTTCCCTCTCCTGTGATCTCTCTTGCACATTCCCTGTATTGCCTTTGCTTCATCCAAGCCCTTATTCCCATGATTCCCATGCTTAGTAGAACCCTTTTCAATTTCCCTTGATGGTGACTTGGGAATCTATTTTCTAATCTATGTGCCAAAGGTGCCTCCTATACTTAATCCAGCTGCCCACCATCTATTTTTAAGGGGGTTTGGGGAGTAGGGGCTCCAGCCTGGCAAGGAAGCAGCCCCTCCCCACTATGTCTGCAGGAGATGCCCATGGCCCCTTCCATGGGGTAGATGGGCCTCTTCTGGGCAAGGAGGGTGGCTCCCTTTTCCTTGGGGTTGAAGGACACCTCCCTGTTGATTCATCCACTTCGCCTTTGGTCTTCTAGGAGAGAGCGCTTCGCAAAATATAGAGAAGATTATGAACCAGGACCCCCATTCGGAATCTGGGTTGAAGATGACATATCCCCACCCTACTTTCACGGCCAGCTCACCCTAGAAGAGGAGGAAGAGGACACACCCCAAACGCTGGTGGTGGTGGTGGATGTCCACCCTCCGCCCAAGGAGGTAAGCTTCGCACACTCTAGAATATAGATAGATTAGATAGATAGATTAGATAGATAGATAGATAGATAGATAGATAGATAGATAGATAGATAGATAGATAGATAGATAGATATTTCTCTTCCTGACTCTATCCTCACAACTGTTCTGTGAGGTAGTCCAGCCCAAGAGAAAGGGACTGGTCTGGGGTCCCTGTGTGAGTTTCGTGGCTCATTGAGAACCAAGACCCCAATCTTCAGATTGGATTCCAAATCGGCTCTCTGGTTCCCAGACAAGGCACAAAGAGGGCCAGTCTGCAAGGATCTGGAGAAGCTGTAGGATGCCCGCAGAGGCTCAGAAGGGGGTGGTGGGTGTCAGGAACTTTTAAATTAAATGGATTAATGTTGCTAGGTACGTCCCGGGGTGTATTCCCCAGAACTGGCCACGAAATGGAGCCAGAGACCATGCCTTGAATAGCTTTCCATATTTCTGCGTTTTCTGGCATTCACTGGAGTGGGATGGCATGGAATTAATTAACCCAGAGATGCGGCAGTCCTACTATAGAATGAGAGAGGGAGAAATCATGAGGCGTGTTTGTTATTTTCAAGTCTTTATTGAAGTGGCTTGCATTTCTCTCACCATGAAGCCTGGCGGAAGCATTTAAGAAGAGAGGCTGCGCAGCTTGATGGCCAGGGGAGTCGAAACCTGCCTAACCTATGCAATCTACAGTGTGGTACATATAGTTGGTAGACTAGACCTGGACGTTCTGGGTTCAAATCCCCACTCAGGCAAGGAAATCTCCCCCTGGGGTGGGCTTGTTAAAATCAACCCTTCGATATCTCACTTACCTTCAAAGGCCTACAAGTGTTACTGTAAATATACATATTACAACTAAAATTACAGTTTGTTTTTGTGTTTTTTATTGTTTTTCTCGTCAAATTGGGACTCCAGAAGGCTTGCAGCACAATTAAAACCTAGAGGAGCTCAGAATACAATAAGGTGGCAAACAATTAAAATGTAGGAAGAGAACCAAGACTTGGCTAAATTTATATTAATTGAGGCCCATAATTCAAAACCTCTTCCTGAATGGAAAGTTCTTAGATGGCCATTGGAATGCAATAAAAATAGCCTCTTCTAGGCAAAGGCTTCAAGAGGAAGGGAGCAAACATGGAGATGGCAACAAAAGTACAATGATCCACAGTCAAGAGTAGCTTCAAGTTCCCCAGTTAGACCATCCCTTTATCTTTAACTAGTATTTTCAACTCTTCACAACTCACTATGAGACCTTTGTAAGAGATAGAATTAAAACATTTCATTGCTTATCGTGGGGACCAGATGAAAGAAGATCTGTTTCCAACAGACGAAAAGAGTTAGGGTTTGGGGGGGGGTAGGCCTCTCTTTGAATTCAGAGGAGTGAAGGAACAACAACATCAGCCCTTTGCAGGGGGGCAGGGAGAGGACCTGTAGCCATGGCAGCTGTTGTTGGAAGATTGTTCCATCTTCCTTCCAGACTTTTAATGCTCTCATTTCCTTGCCTTTGCCCTCCTTCCTTCCTTCCTTCCTGCCAGTTGAAAAACAATGAGGGTCTCCAGTTGGACTGGGAAGAAGGAGGAGGGGACACTATGGAGGGGCCGGAACCCCCTCCCCTGCAGGAACAGGTCGAAGCTCTGGCCCAAGAGGCTTCCACTGTGCATGACAACAGGTAAGACCTGGGGAACCAACCCAACTAGAGAGTGGGCAAGAATGGAATGGTCCCCACCCACAGTCTGTAAAGAAGCATGTCAGGGTTTAAGGGCCAGGTCTGTCTTTTCACTGAGAAGCTTGGTTTCTGCTTGCAAGGACAACATCCCTGACCTTGCATCCTGTCACCATTTCTGAGCATCTACTGCATGGTGAAAATACTTTTGGGCCATAAAAACTGAATCCATCCACCCATCCATCCATATATACATACATACATATGTAAACCCCAACTTCCAATGATATCAAAATCATTTGGGTTACATTATTTGCAATACCCCAAAGGAATTCCATAACTAAGAGATACACTGCTTTTTACCAGTCAGTAACTTGTAGCTTCCAGGCTATGGAATGCAGGGTCCGATACCAAACAGTGCAAGAACACTTGGGTTCCCCAGGGTTGGGAAGCCCCACTGCTGGCACAGATGTGTTTCAGTGTGCTTCTAGGCAATGTTGCTCATATTGATGCGGCCGATGCTCTTAAAACGGCTTGTGCTTCCTTCTTCCCTCCTTCTGACTTCTCCAGAACACCTCCGGAGCAAAGCAAACCAGCTGAGAATGCAGTCCACCTTGAGTCAGAGGTAAGGCATGGCCTAAGGGAGATGAAAAATGTAGTGGTGAGGGCAGAAAACTGGAAGGCAGAGGAACTGGTCGGCTGGGAAATCAGAAGTGGTTGGCTTTCTTCAGGACCTGAAGTGGCACCTAGGAGTTATGGATGGAAAGGGATAGAGATAGTCAACACCTTCCTGATAGTTGGAGTCTGCTGTGGTCCCTTACAGTTCACATTTACCGCTGAAATTGTTGAATACCAGTGTGAGTCAGATAGATATGCAATGTGTTTTTTTTTTGCAAGAAGTACAATACAGACTCTGGTTGCCCCGTGACCTTGAAATACAGAACATGGTGAAAATACATTTTTCTGTTTTTCTTTTTCTTTTTTTTCTTTTTTTGCGTTTTCAAATGTTTATTATGATTATATTTACACGATAAGCATACATCAATAAACATAAAGGCAGGGGGAGAGATAATAGATAAGATGTAGCTATGGTTGCTTTGTAGTTAATCTTCCATAACCTTCCCCACTGCTCTAGATTTATTTCCTGACGGATTTTTCTCGCCCATTTAATCATAACATCTTTTACTTCCTCATCCTTTAACTCCCAATCTAACATAAATGTATATAGTTTGCTAATGATTTTAGCTTCCGTGCCCAATAGTAACTTATCTAGTTCTGATTCATGATTTTCTATCCCAATTTCCTTTCTATCTAGTTTATATCTCGCATTGATTTGGTGATACGGCAACCATGATTTAATAGTTCCTAATGTGTGTAGCTGGTCATATGATTTTAACTGTCCTTTATCATCTAATAGGTGTTTATACGTGGGTAGTGTTCCTTGTTCTATTAAGTTAGAATGCATAGTTGCCTCTAGCGGCGAAAACCATCTAGGTATTTTCCTATAGTATTTCCTTTTAATCCCTTTCCAACGTTGAGCAAGGGAACTCCTAATAAAGTGACTTTTAAAGATCTTATTTTCGACTCCTCTATGCCATAAATAAAAATGCCAGCTCCTCTGAAGGTTAAAACCCTCTAGAGTTAATAATCTATTATCTCTCAGCAAGATCCAGGCCTTTAGCCAAGTCAATACACACGCTTGGTGGTAAAGGTGCCAGTTAGGTACTCCCCAGCCTCCTCTGTCCTTTGACTCCTGCATTAATTTGAGTTTGATCCTTGGTTTCTTCCCCGCCCAAATAAATTTATTTGTCATTTTGTTCAATTCTTCAAAAAAATTCCGCCCTAAATTAATAGGGAGAGTTTGAAATAAGAAAAGTAATTTTGGAAGCACATTCATCTTTACTGTGGCTATTCTTCCTAAAGTTGACAAGTGTAGTCTATCCCATTTTTTAAAATCCTCTTTTATTTGATTTACTAGGCTGTTATAATTGTCCTCTTTTAATGATATACATCTCGCCGTCAATTGGATTCCTAAATATCTAATTTTCTTTATTATCTTTATTCCTGATCTTTCTTCCAGTTGATATTTACGTTGGCTTATAATGTTTTTTGTAATAAATTTGGTCTTATCTCTGTTTATCTTCAAACCCGCCACCATTCCGAATTTTTCAATTTCTTCAATCACTTTAGGTGCCGATTCAATGGGATTTTCTAGAATAAATGCCAAATCGTCTGCAAATATTTGGATCTTATATTCCTCCTTCTTAATTTTTACCCCTGTTATTTCTTTATTCCCCCTTATTTGTCTATTTAAAATTTCTATAACCAATATAAATAATTCGGGGATAAAGGGCATCCCTGTCTTGTTCCCTGGCATATCTGGGTTTCCCTTGTAAGCTCTCCATTAATTACTATTCTTGCCCTTTGCTTAGAATATATTGCCCGAACTAATCTTGTAAATTTCTCTCCGAATTCCATCATTTGTAGTTGGTTGAGCAAAAAATCCCAATTTACGTTGTCGAAAGCTTTTTGCGCATCCAGAAAAAGTCTTGCCATCTCTTTATCTGAGCGGGCTTCATAATACTCCAAGACATCTAAAATCAACCGTATATTGTTTCTTATTTGTCTTCCAGGTAGGAAACCATTCTGGTCTTGATGTATAAAGTCAATTAGAAATTTTCTAAACCGGTTTGCTAAGATAGTTACAAATATAATCACAGTTTAGCAAAGAAATCGGCCTATAGTTCTCTATCAAGGAGGTATCTGAATTTTCTTTAGGAATAATAGTTATCGTTGCTTCTTCCCATGAGTGGGGTATTTTAGCTTTATTCAGGATTTCATTATAAGTTCTCAACATTGGACCTAATATTACTTCTCTCACACAGTTGTAGATTTCATTTGGGAGACCATCCGGGCCAGGTGCCTTGCCTATCTTTTGTTTATTCAATGCTTCTTGTAACTCTTCAATTGTTATTTCACGATTTAAGATTTCCATTATTTCCTTAGTTGCTTTAGGGATATTTGCTTGGTTCAGATATTGAGTTATATCCTTTAGGTCTATTCCTTTGGATTTGTATAAATTTGAATAAAATTCTGAGACAATTTCTCGCAATCGTTCTTTCTCCTGACATAGATTACCCATTTTGTCTCTAAGTGCTCTAATGTATCCTGTATCCTTTTTCTTCTTTATTTTGTAAGCTAGCCATTTCCCCGGTTTATTTGCGTTTTCAAAATAATTTTGCTTACACTTTTTAATCTGTTTGGCTAGATCTTCTGCTTCCAGTATATGTATTTGGTGTTTTACTAGATTTAATTCCTTTTTTATTCTTGATCTCTGTTCACATTTTCCTATTAACTGCTTTCTAACTTACCAAGTTTTAATTTTAGTTCTCTAAATCTTGCTTTCTTGTCTTTGTTTTTTTAGCCGCATAGGCAATTATGTTACCCTGAGGACTGCTTTTTCTTTTTCTTTTAACATGCAATGTACTGTTTTTGTTATATCCTGTGGTTTCAACATCTAGAGGATGTATGGTTTTGGGGGATGAAATCCCTTGTGGATACAGAGATAGAGATGGGCAAAGGAACTCTGAATATTTGGGGGTACAAAAATTCTCCCTGAATTGTGTTTCAGCAGTAAGTTAAGGTATCAACCAAATGGTTTAATTTATGTGTCAATGAAATATGAAAGAGACTCAGTCATAGCAGCATCAGCACAGGAGCCATAAAGAAAATGTGATTAATCACATTGATGCAACTGTCGGAACATTTACATCTGATTCATTGATCAGCTGCCTTAATCTATGTGCATTAAATCACCTGCACACTAAACAAAAATATACCAGAAATATATACAGTATTTATACCTATCCCCGAGGTGTATTCCCCAGCACTGGTCACGAAACGGAGCCAGAGACCATGCCTTGACTAGCATTCCATATTTCTGCTTTATCTGGCATCCGCTGGGGGTGGGGTCGGGGGTGGGATGGCAAGGAACTGATTACCCCAGAGATACGACAGTCCTACTGTGGAACGAGAGAGGGAGAAATAACATGGCACTTGTTTTGTTATGCTTGAGCCTTTATTGTAGTGGCTCGCTGTTCTAACCCAAAAGCCTCCTGGGAGCACTTAAGCAAAGGCTTCACAGCGTGACTGCCAGGGGAGTGGAGTCCTGCCTAGCCAATGCAGCCTGCAGTGTGGCTGTTGGTGGACTAGACTTGTGAGCCCTGGGTTCAAATCCCCACTCAGCCAAGGAAATTCCGGGGGGTGGGGAGGAGAGAGGTCTTGGTAAAATCAACCCTTCAATATCTTGCTTACCTTCAAAGCCCTTTTAGGGTCACCCTAAATTCACGTATCACAACTAGAACTCTAGGTTTCAATTATTTTTTATTTGTTCCCCTCCGCAATTGAGACCCCAGAAAGCTTACCTCACAATAAAGAAGCAAGGGAAGATTAAAATGCATTAAGGTGGGAAAAATTAAGATGGAATTAAGTATTCAACTATTTTAAGTACTAATATGAGATGGTTAAGAAAGGGAGAGAAAGAGAAGCAAGACTTGGCCAAATGTGTATTCATTGAGGTTCATAATTTCTCAAGATATTTCTGAACGAAAAGGTCTGAGTTGGCCGGTGCATAATGGCAATGCTAGCCTTCTCCAGGCAAAGTCTCCTAGAAACAGCAAGCAAACTTGGAGAAGGCCCCAGGGCCATGAGAAGGCCCCCTCCGGCAGATCTCAACACCGGAGCAAACGGATATGGGAGGAAACTGGTTTTTAGATACCCTGAACCCAAACTGTGTAGCACTTTCTAGATTATAATTTCTGGGTTTGCTTTGCCACAGAAGTACAGGGATCCACAGCCTGGAGTAGCTTCAATCTCTCCCACCAAGTAACAATTGGTTACTGCTGGAGAAATGGACGGCCAACCCCACCCAGAAAGGCCCCTCCCAGTCACTCAAACCACAGCAAACAGGCAAGGTTGCAAATCAAAGCTCCAACAGCATCAGCACTTTGCAGGGGGTTTGGGAGAGGACCTGTAGCCAGGGCAGCTGTTGTTGGAAGATTGTTCCAGTCTTCCTCCCAGACTTTTAATGCTCTCATTTCCCTGGCTTTGCCCTCCATAATTTCTTCCTCCCTGCCTTTCTCATGCCTCCCTTCCTACCAGTTGGAAAACAATGTGGGTCGCCAGTTGGAGCAGGAAGAAACAGGAGGGGAATCTGTGGAGGGGCAGGAACCCCCCACCACGCAGGAACAGGCCGAAACTCCAGTCCACGAGGCTTCCTCTGTGCATGATGGCAGGCAAGACCAGGGGAACCAACCGCTCTGGAGAGTAGGTGAGAATGAAATGGTTCCCACAGTCTGTAAAGAAGTATGACAGGGTTTAAGGGCCAGGTCCGTCTTTTCACTGAGAATCTAGGCGTCTGTTTGCAAAGACAACAACCCTGACCTTGTATCTTGTTACAATTTCTGAGCAGGTATTCCATGGTGAAAATACTTTTTGGCCATAAAACTGAATCCATCCATCCATCCATCCATATATACATATATAACCCCACCCCCAAAAGAATTTGGGTTACATTATTTGCTTTACCCAAAAGTAATTCCATAACTCAGAGATACACTGCTTTTTATCTTCGGTAACTTGTAGATATGCAAGGACAGCTGAAATTATTGTGATATAATCCAAACATATATTTTGCAATCAATTATGGCAATTAACTTTCCAAGTCCCCCTGTTACATCCCCATGGCTGAGGTGAGGGAAGTATAAACGGAAAAATGCAGAAGGCACAGACGAGGGCCATCCCATGATCCCCAGCATCCAATCTGGCAACAGGAGAGGCTGATAGCACAAAAACCTTGGCCCTGAGGAAACCCATGAAATATGATTTCAAAAAATCCTTTATCTCAGTTTATATTTTGATCCAGTGATTCCCCACCTTCGGTGAGCCAGGTGCCCTTGCACTGCAACTCCATGAAACTCCGGGCAGCCCAGCGAGTGGTGAAGGCTTCTGGGAATCGCAGTCCAAGAACACTTGGGTTCCCCAGGGCTGGGAAGCCCCACTGCTGGCACAGATGTGTTTCAGTGTGCTTCTAGGCAATGTTGCCCATATTGATGCAACTGATGCCCTCAAAACAGCTTGTGCTTCCTTCTTCCCTCCTTCTGACTTCTCCAGAACAACTCCAGAGCAAAGCATGACAGAATGCAAACCTTCTCTGAATGCAGTCCACCTTGAGTCGGAGTCTGCCCAGGTAAGGCATGGCCTAAGGGAGAGGAAAATGTAGTGGTGAGGGCAGAAAACGGGAAGGCAGAGGGACTGGTCGACTGGGAAATCCAGAATGCGTTGGCTTTCTTCAGGACCTGAAGTGGCATCTAGGAGTCACGGGGTGGAAAGGGATAGATATAGTCAACACCCTCCATTGGAACAAAATCCAACCAAGTTACCTATCCTAAGGGGGGAAAGTGAAACACAACTAGAGTATGCCCATTGGCATCTACTGGACTTACACAGGAGTAGCCCCACCAGAGCTTCACTGATTGATTGGGCCAGTGAGATCTCTGTAAAACTTTACAACACCTCTTGGTAGTTCAAGCCTGCTGTGGTCCCTTACAGTTCACATTTACCACTGAAAGTGTTGAATACCAGTGTGAGTCAGATAGATATGCAATGTGTTTTTGTTGCAAGAAGTACAATATAGACTCTGGTTGCCCCGTGACCTTGTAATACAGAACATGGTGAAAATACTTTTTTCTGTTTTTCTTTTTGTTTTAACATTCGTTGTTTGGGGGATGATTCCCTTGTGGAAGATTGTTCCAGTCTTCCTTCCAGACTTTTAATGCTCTCATTTCCCTGGCTTTGCCCTCTGTAATTTCTTCCTTCCCTCCTTCCTCCCTTCCTACCAGTTGGAAAACGAGGGACGCCAGTTGGAGCAAGAAGGAGGAGGAGGAGGGGGCACTCTTGAGGAGCCAGAACCCCCCGCCACACAGGAACAGGCTGAAGCTCTGGACCACGAGGCTTCCTCTGCGCATGACGGCAGGTAAGACCTGGGGAACCAACCCCTCTGGCCAGTAGGTGAGAATGGAATGGTCCCCACAGTCTGTAAAGAAGCATGTCAGGGTTTAAGGACCACGTCTGTCTTTTCACTGAGAAGCTAAGGGCGTTTATACACGACCCCTAAGCTCCGCTGCAAATGGCTGCAAGCTCCGGAGCTTAAAAATATTTCCCCACCAGCTCCCGAGTTTGCAGACAATTAAGTGCGACCCCGCCCACTTTAGCGCGACCCAGCGCACTTTTCTTGTACCTTCTCTTTGGAGGTGAAAAATCTTTGATGCGGTGCAACGATAGTGAGTGCGGGGCTCTCCTCGCTTCTGTTTGCTGCTTTTTGGCTCCCGCCCCTTTAAGAGCTACTGTTACAGAGACGAGGGGGTTGGACTTGATGGCCTTACAGAGACGAGAGGCAGAACGAGGTGAGCGGCATGCTTTTCTTTCTCTTTTTCTCCCTCCCTCACGCAGCCAGCAACCAGGAAGTGCGGAGGGGGGTGGGGACAGAGGAAGAGCGACGAACCCCTAAGATCTCTGGTCCGAATTTAAGTGGCCAGCGGATCTTAGGGGTCGTGTAAAAAGGCCCTTTGTTACCGTTTGCAAGGACAACACCTTTGATCTTGCATTCTGTCACCATTTCTGAGCAGGTATTTAATGGTAAATATACTTTTTGTCCATAAAAACTGAATCCATCCAGCCATGTATACATATATACATATATAACCCCACCCCCAATGATATTAAAATAATTTGGGTTACATTATTTGCTCTACCCAAAAGTAATTTCATAACTAAGAGATAAACTGCTTTTTACCAATCAGTAACTTGTAACTTCTAGGCTATGGAAAACAGGGCCTGATACTTATCATTGATGCAGCCGATGCTCTTAAAACGGCTTCTGCTTTCTTCTTACCTCCTTCTGTCTTGTCTAGAACACCTTCAGAACCAAGCATGTCTGAATTCAAACCAGCTCAGAATGCAGCCAACCTTGATTCGGAGTCTGCCCAGGTAAGGCATGGCTAAGGGATTGGAAAAATGTAGTGGTGAGGCCAGAAAACGACTTGGTCGGCTGGGCAATCCAGAAGTGGTTGGCTTTCTTCAGGACCTGAAGTGGCACCTGGGAGTTACGGGATGGAAATAGCTAAAGTCAACACCCTCCGCTGGAGCAAAATCCAACCAGGTTATCTATCCTAACGGGGGGAGGGGGGGATGAAACACAACTAGAGTAAGACCTTTGGAATCTACTGAAGTTATGGTGGAGTAGCCCCACCAGATCTTCACTGATTCATTGGTCCAGTCAGGTCACTTTGGAACTTTACAACACCTCTTGGTAGTTTGAGTCTGCTGTGGTCCCTTACAGTTCACATTTATCGCTGCAAGTGTTGAATACCAGTGTGAGTCAGATAGAGATGCAGGGGGAGGGGGTGTAAGAGGACCTATAGCCAGGGCAGCTCCTTGTTGGAAGGTTATTCCAGTCTTCCTTCCAGACCTGTAAAATGCTCTTGTTCCCCTGGTGGCACCCTTTGTAATTTGTTCTTTCTTTAGTCCTTGTAGGAAGGTTATTCCAGTCTTCCTTCTAGACCTGTAAAATGCTCTTGTTCCCCTGGTGGCGCCCTTTGTAATTTGTTCCTTCTTTCCTTCCTGTCAGTTGGAAGAGAGCGGGAGTCACCCACAGGAGGAGAAAGAAGGAGTAGGTCCCACCCAGCCTGATGCACTGGCCCTGCCAGTGGCGCACCCCTACTCCCCGGAGGCCATGAAAGGGTTGCTACATCGAAAGACCGAGTTGGCGTCACCTGGCAAAAAAGCATCTAAGAGGTAATCTCCTGTTAGGTGCATTCAGAAAGGTTTGGAGGAAGCAAGAGTGACGTCTGTTTTCCTGCATCCTTGTGCTTTTGAAGAGGAGTGATTTTCCCCTACGGAATTGAACTCACTCCCCCCTGCTGTTGGCCTCCTGTGCTCTGGTGGTTCTTGACACAAATTCAAATTTTCCACACATGGGCAGTATTCCTTGAAAAGGGAACCTTCTCAGTCGATCTGACAGTTGTTATAAGGCAGTTTGTTGCTGAGTTGGAAACAACCGGGTGGATCGAGGTTCAACAGATGAGTCCCATCAAGATGTTTAGACTGGTTCCATATGTCTCTATTCGATGGCTTTATTACTTTTTGTTAGTCTATGGGAGAGATCATTGCTTAAGGCAGGTTTCTCCTCGGGGTTTCCACTGCGAGTGAAGGTCTCCACGTGTGACTCCCTTCTTCCCTGCACAGGTCTTGGAAGAATATGGTTTGTGTGGTGCAGAACGGCAGCCTGGCCTTCTACAAAGACCACAAACATGCCAACAAGGGCAAACGGTATCACGGAGAAGCGCCCGTCAGGTTGCAGGGGGCCTGGTGCAACGTTGCAGCCGATTACAAGAAACGAAGCAACGTCTTCAGGCTCAGGTAGGATGAGGGCATGGGCTTGGAAAAGCATTTAATATACAGCCAAGTAAGGGGTGTTGGTAGTGTTGGTGTTGGTGGTTGAAGGCTGCAGTCTCTGTCCTTGGTGAATGCTGCCCCGGAGACCCCTGGGCCTTCCAACCCTAGAAAGCTCAGACACCGTAAAGCAAGGATGAGTGGTCAGGATTTGTGAAAGCATTCTTTGCATCAGGCACAAGGCTTAAAAGATTGTGGCACCAGTGGCTGCCCATCGTTTGGGTTTTGCATGAATTGCTGTGGCTTTTTAACCAATTTTATTTTTCAAAGCCTGCTCTGGCTCCAACGTCTCCCTGCTGCAGGTGGAGGGACTGAGGTCCAAAGGAGAGACCCAAGCAAAGCATCCTGCTTTTCTGTTGCACCATAGCTCTTAATTCACTCTCTGGGCAGTTGACAAGTTAATCACGCAGGTTATACATCCCTCCCCATGCGAGATGGTTGCTCCGTTTTCCTAACCTCAGAAGGATGGAAGGCTGAGTGAACTTTGAGCCTTGAACCTAGCTAGTGAGCAGAATCCTCACTGCAGTACTGCAGTTCAACCGCTGTGCTTCTACGCAGAGCTCAGGGTGATGCTTTTTCTCTTTTTTCTTTCATGGCAGGTTAACAGATGGGAGAGAATACCTTTTTGAGGCCAAGGATGAGGTGAGTAGATCTTTGGTTCAGAAAACACCCTCTCCTAAATCAGGGAGCCCTGTAGGTTGGCCAGACTCTGGCTTCCCTGGATCCTGAATGGTGTTCTCCAGAGAAAGCTTAAGCAGTTGTATCATACCTGACCACACCCTGGTCCCTTGAATTCAGTTGCACCAAGATGAGTGGATTCCAGTACTGGCTGCCAGCAGCACTTGGGGCAACCCCATTTCTCAACCCATAGCGGATCACCAGGGTTTCTCATCTTGACATTTTCCAGTCTTTCCTAGAAATATCAGGGGTTCAGCCCTAGTCTTCTTGGGGGTATTTCAACCCTCTTCATGGAATAGGGGGAAGGGAAGGGAAGGGAGGGAAAGCACTCAGAATATGGTCAAGGTGTGTATAGGGGGTGACCTAACTGCCTGCCTCTTCTTCTCCCTTTTCTAGGCTGAGATGAGGAGCTGGGTGCAGCTGGTTAGCGCTGTGGCTGCCTGCACCCCGACCCTGCAGGGCCCAGCCGAGGAGCAGCCTGTTCCCTGCAACAGAGTCTCCAAAGGGAACAATCAAGGGGGATGCTTCTGCTTTTTCTGGAAGAAAAAATAGGAGGCCCACCCAGAAGAAGGGAGTCCCATGTGGCGAGCTTGACCCTTAAAAGGATCCTCCTACAGTCTATCCTTCCATCCCAAGGGAAGGAAGCTGCCCTCCTTGCCCAGAAGACAGTCATCTGCTCCACGAAGTGGGAGGTGGCATCTTAACCTACCTGGGAACACCTCCGTCCTTGCCAGACTAGAACTTCTCTGCCAAGGAGAGAAGCCTTTCCCCTGTTCTAAGGTGGAGGAGTAAATATGGAAGTCCCTCTGCTCCCTCCCCAAGGACAGTTCATGGCCATATCAGGAGGTGCCTACTAGACGCAACTGCGATCGCCAGCTCAGCATTGACCTCCCAGGAGTCATAATATATTATCTATTATTCCTCCTCGAGAACATCTGAGGTGGCCTGCAAAATCAAAATGCCCCATGCCCTATTATTATTATTATTATTATTATTATTATTATTATTATTATTATTAATTTTTGTTGTTGTTATATTGTGATTGTTATTATTGTATTTACTATGTTGAACTGAATTGAATAAAATAACTTTATTGCCATTGTACTTCTCTACAACGAGATTAAATGCCATCTCCAGTGTACATTATAAAACAATAAAAACATAAAAGACATAAAATAAATCCATCACATTCACATTCTTCACATTCTATTTGCCATTTCATAGCCCCGTTGCCCCATTAATATTGCACTATGCAGAAGAATTCAATATGGTTGCAGCTCCCACTGATGGGAGATGCTGTGTAGTGGTGATGTGTGCTGTGGTCTATCTGTGTTGGTGAAGAAGATGGGGGGGGGGAGAGAACTGTGCGTTGTGTTTTTAGCTAAGGCAAAGTGAGAATCTCCCTATCTATTCACCCATTTGCCTCTCTGGTCATGCATTCATCCATCCAGAAGGTTGATGAATCCAGATGGTTTTGTAGCTGCCCTTTCCTACCTCTCTGATGAATGATTCTATTGAATCCTTGGTTGATCTCTTTAATGAGGAAATGAGCAAAGCCGTTGACGAGATTGCTCCTAAATTTTGCCTTCCTCAACATAGACCCAATTTGGCTACTTGGTTTACTGGGGAACTGGCAAAATTGAAACGGTGGCCTATAGAGGCAAAAGGCCCTGGCGGGAAACCCAAACTGAAACAGAAAAAGAAACAGTGAAGGGCCTTTGGAAGGCTTATTCCAAGACAGTAGAAGGACCTCTCTTCACCTCTGGATTCTAAGGCAGCTACTATCTCCACTTTACATGAGAGCTTAGCTGCAATAATCAACTGGATGGGAATGAACATATTGAAACTAAACCCAGACAAGAGAGAGGGGATGCTGGTGAGTCAAAGGGGAGAACAAGCTATAGGGATGCAGTCTGTACTGGATGGGATCATTGGAATGGATCAAGCCCATTTGCTCCTCATCTTAGAGTGGCAGCACTGATATGCGGACCTTTAAACTTCAGACATTTGAACCATGGAGGTAATCTTGGACAACTAGGCAAACTGAAAGTGACTTCCGAAAAACCAGAAGAGACTTCCATTTCACGGGAAACCACTTCTGGGGCCTCCGACAGGCTCTGGAAGCCCATCAGAGACCCACTCGGGGCAGCGCCAGGCCTGAGGTAAGTGCAGGAAGCCCCAGACAGGCCCTCTGACGTGACCCAGCATCCACATAACACACATTTCCCTTTATCATTGATTGGGGTCAGGTCCCAAGCCCCCACGATAAATGGGGGACTGCAGTATGATGGTAAGCTATAATAGAGGAGAATTCTCCTTCTACAGTCTAGTCACTCTGAACCTTGACCTGTCTCAAACTCTTCTTGCAGGTGAAACAGAAAATGACAAAAATCATTTTACCATGCTACTCTGCAATTATTCCACATATAATTTTTTTTAAAATGCATTTATTTACACAAGTATGGATTGTTGTGGATAACAAGTTTCCCAACATCATTGGTACATTTTGACCTCTTTTGTGACATGAATTTGAGTCAAAGGTCATACATTCTTCCTGAAACACTGCAAAACATTTGTTTAAAAGCTTTGATTCATCTATATTGATTAAAGGCAGGTGTGAGGAAGGTTTGGGGCCACAAGAACTTGTTAGACTACCATAATCCCTAACCCAGGGGTGCCCAAACTTTTTGTAAGGAGGGCCAGATTTGGTGGCTGAGAATGTGTCAGGCTGGTTGCTCCCTGACCCTGCCACCCCACTGCAAGCTCCACCCACTGACCCATAAACCCCACCCAATGACCCCTTGCAACCAAGAGAGGAAGGAAGGAAGGTGGGGAACAAGGAAGGAAGGGAGGGATGGAGGTGGGGACCCACCCAGCCCCACAAGCTTCTGCTCACCGGCCGGCTCTGAACTTTGTCTAATTCTATGCTATCTAATTCATTTCTTTTAGCTTGAAGTTCTAAAAACGTTCTATTATCTCTATTTACAAGGTACTTATGCTCCAGGTTTTTAATTACATCTTCTAATTTCTTAATATTCTCCTCTTTCGATCTTTTAAATTTACACGTTTCCTTTATAATTAATCCCCTCATAACTGACTTCATAGTGTAGCCTGATGAAAGAAAAATTGCAAATATTTCAAGAATTTTATGAAGATTTATATAAGGGAGGTAATGTCCAAAAGCAGACATAGAAGACTATGTTAAAGAAATTGTTAAAGAAAAGATACTAGAGACAGACATGAGGGAAGTAGAAAACCCAATTAAAGAGGAAGAGTTGGAGCAATTATTGATAAGCTAAAAAATGGTAAAACCCCAGGTTGTGATGGACCAAATTCAGATTTTTATAAATTGTTTAAATCATTTTTAGTTCCAAGATTAAAAATACTCTTCAATAGAATCTTACAAGGAGTATAAAATACCATTATCTTGGAAACATTCATTAACAATTCTCATTCCAAAACCTATGAAGGATGTGATGGACCTAGTTCATATAGACCTACCTCATTAATAAATCAAGATGCTAAGATTTTTACCACAATATTAGCGAATAGAATGAATGGCTTTATTACAAAATATATTAAGGAAGATCAAAATGGGTTTCTAAAGGGAAGACAAATGCCTAATTTAACTAAAGAGTGCTGAATATTATATATGATACAGAAATGAATAAACAGAAGGCTGGTATTCTATCATTGGATATACAGTATTTAAGGCTTTTGATTGTGTGGAATGGCCAACACTAAAAAAGTGATTGAAAATTGGGGTTTGGAATTGAAATTTAGATAGATCAATTATATTCTGAAAATACATCTGAGATAATAATTAATAATGGGATTTCAGATCGGATATCTCTAGGCTGAGGTACTAGACAAGGTTGCCCCCTCTCCCCAGTTCTATTTTGTTTAATGATTGAAATGTTTGTGGATAAAATAAGGAAAGATGAGTTAATTAGCGGATTAGGTACCGATAATAAAGTAAAGATTAATTTATTTGCAGATGATTCCTTATTGACAATTAAAAATCCAATAGAGAGTATGGATAGAGTTAAATATCATTTGGAGAAATTTGGATCAATATCTGGATTGAGGGTTAACTGGCAGAAATCTCAGGTGATGTTGTTTAATCATAACAAGGAAGTACAAGAAGTGTTTACCCATAACTACGGATGTAAGATAAGTAACACAATTAAGTATTTAGGTATAGAATTAGTAAAGGACACACGGAAACTAAAGGAATTTAATTATAGTAAACTGAAGAAAGAAATTAAGAAGAAAATGTTAGAATATTCAAGTCTAAAACTTTCATGGTTTGGGAAGATTGCATTGATGAAAATGAAAATTTTACCAAAGTTAAACTTTTCTTTATGATGCTTCCAATACACTTAAGTAAGGATGACTTTAAATTTTGGCAAGATTTAATTAATAACTATTGTAACAGTGGTAAAAAAGCTAGAATAAACAAAAAATATTGGTATATGGCCCAAAATAAAGGTGGTATAGGTTTACTGAATGTTAAAAATTATTATTTAGCAAATCAAACAAGGTTTATCGGGGATATTGTGTTTAGTCCAGAAAGATTAATATGGTGGAAAATGGAATCATCGGAAATAAAGGAAGATATTGAAAAATACTTATTCGGCACTATTAAGAAAACAAAGTTAAATGAGATTAATAACCCCTTTCTTAGATCTATGTTAAATGCATGGTATTTACATAAGAAAAAATTATGTCCCTCGGACTCACCATTGAGATCTGTAACTGAAATGGAGAATTTCCCTACAAATTTGAAAGTTTTCAAAAAAGTGTTTAGGGATAAACAAGTGAATAGATTGAAAGACTGGATAGGCAAGATGAGAGGGAAAGTACAAATGAAGGGATATATCTTGGTTTAATTTTATACAATTAAAGAAATGGACTGATACTTTGATAAAGAAAAATAATAAATGCAGAGACTACACAAAATATGAACAACTCTTATTGTTGTATGAGGATACTCAGAAGGAAATATGAAGAGTGATCCTGTTGGTGAAGGGGTGCACTGTTGTTGATGTTTGTCTTTTTTATGTAATTTGTATATTTTTAAATAAAAATAAAAAATAAAATAAAAAAAATAAAAAAGTATGGGGAAGCACATGTAACCTCTGCCTTCCATGTCTTCACTCACCCTGAAAGTCCTGCATAACTTGGTGTATCAGTTTGATTACATAAGTGGTATAAACATGTTTTAACTTTTCCATGACCAGCAGTCTTTTCGGATCAAGAGGTGTGTTTCAAGTGTCCACATATCAAATAGCTTCCTTTCCCTTCGCCTTTCTCTGCCATAATCACCAACCTCTTACAACTTTTCAAATCCTTTATTTTCTTTTTCTTTTTTTAATATGTAACAAATGAAATGGTGCTGAACAGACAAGCTATGGCAAGCATTTGAATTAGTGCTGTATCAGTGTAGTGCTGTAGTGCTGTCCTGGCAGGAAAAAAATGTTTTTAAAGAAAAAAACTAATAACAAACTGCACTACTATTGTGCTCCTTTCTAGTATGAGCAGAAGGCCTGCAAAAAAGTTCACTCCCATACCAGGAACAACTCAGTGATGTCATGCGGAGAGCTCAATCAATTAGCCATGGTATTTCCAGAATTAATGAACTCCAGCTTACTCAAGAATTCCAAAAATCCCCACCAACCAAACTTCTGGGGTCTGGGATCAGAATGCACCAAAAACTACACCAAAAGGCCAATATAAGTAACCACATGTCAAAGGCATGACAAAATAATGCAAGTGAAAAAGCTATAGAAAGCACATGTTCAGCTGGTCAAATAAAATACAGCACATATGAATGCCAAAAAATTGGATGTACTGGTGCTTAGCACAGACAGTGTGTACTTAGAGTAAATATTGAAAAGAACAGTGAGAAACACAGCGCAAACACCAGGACAAATGACTGTCTGCTTCCTAAATTACAGTATTGTTTCAATAAGTAACATTATATACTTAGACTTAACAGCTATTTTAAATGGCATTTGATGACTCTAAAAATAATTTTGGATTATTTTTCTCATTTTTCTCATGGCTTTGCCATTATTTTACCAAACTAAGCTTTTTAAGCCAAAAGACAACTAATGAGTGATAACAGGCAACGCAATATACCTTTCAAACCCTGTAAATAAGTAACAAAAACCATTACTTGCTTACAAATTACAAGCACTACGATGGATTATACGATTATGAAGACATTTTTTAGAGTGTGGTTGCATGAGGAAGCAAGAAGAAGGCGGTTAGAATCAAGTAATGTGGCCAAGAAAGTAAGCACAAAGCAGTGGTTGGATCTGTGGATCCCATCATCACACTAGCGTTGTGTATTTCCTGAATGAGGAAAATAAAAAGGAACACAAACTCTGGCAAAAGAAATGTAAAAAGCTGATAAAAGAGGCAAAGAAACACTTTGAGGAACGCATGGCTAGCAATATAAAGGGAAATAATAAAAGCTTATTTAAATATGTTAGAAGCAGAAAACCTGCCAGAGAACCAGTTGGCCCTCTAGATGATGTGGGAGGAAAAGGGGAGCTAAAGGAGGACTTGGAAATTGCAGAGAAATTAAATGAGTTCTTTGCATCTGTCTTCATGACAGAAGACCCTGGGCAGATTCCGCTACCTGAACGGCCCCTTTTGACTAAAGAATTAAATCAAATACAGGTTAAAAGAGAGGATGTTTTAGGTTTAATTGATAAATTAAAGATCAATAATTCACCGGGCCCAGATGGCAGCCACCCAAGGGTTATCAAGGAACTGAGAAATGAAATTGCAGATCTCTTAACAGTAATATGCAACTTGTCTCTTAAAATGGCCACAGTGTCAAAGGACTGGAGGATAGCAGCTGTCACACCAATTTTTAAAAAAGGAAGGGGGGAGACCCAGGAAACTACAGGCCAGTTAGCCTTTGTAAGGGTTCGCCTCCAACTTCATTATTTTTAATGGAAGAATCGTAAGTGGGCACATGAGGTTCATACAAAATAAACATATTTTTTTTTAACTCTTCGTTTCTGGATTTTGTCTTTTCTTTCTTGTTACATTCTTTATCAACGGGTTTTAAAACGGGAATATCAAAACTGGGTTCGGAACAGTTTTCTAACAGTAAATTTCTATTACTTGGATTTACAACCTTTACTTGTGCCACGTCTTCACAGGCATGGTTGGAGGATTCCCGCAATTTCCCCCACAACAACGGTGTTGAACGTCCTGGGG
>JAWVWN010006466.1:0-15878 GCA_037367305.1 Phrynocephalus vlangalii | reverse complement strand
GCCTGGTGACATTCAGATTTCCCCCTGTGGAACCAGACAATCTCTAGTGGGGACTCAAATTGGAAACTTCTGTACCTCATCCCAGCACCTTCTACTAACCACACCAGCTTTCCATATAAGCCTCAATGGACCATCTCTTATAGCAGACTCAGAACTAGACATGGGCACGACCAGAAAAATATGATGTTTCGAGTTTTCGTTGGTCGGAACGGGTCCATTTCGGGTTGTTTCCGTTTGTCACGAAATTTTTCAAAAATTTGTCATTTCCGTTTGTCGTTTGTCATTTCCACCGCGATTTAGCACGATTTGACTTCCCAGAGCATAGGGGCGTCCCGCAATCAGGGCCGGCGCTAGGTGTTTTTGCGCCCTAGGTGGGTGGCGGGGCGGGGGTGGGCGGGTGGCAGGGGGAGGTGCGGGCGGGCTGCGGTGGCGGGGGGCCATGGGCAGGTGGTGGTTGCGGGCGGGTGAGTGGGCGGGCGGCGGCACGGGCCGCAGGCGGGTGGCGGCGCGGGTGGACGGGCGAGGGGGCAGTTAGGATATCACTTAGGATAGAGGTTCTGTTCTTGGCTTGCACCCCAAATGTGTGTGTGTGCAAGCAAATTGAAGTTGGGAAAATAGAAAATAAATGGTAGTATATAATATATATTTAAAATAAATCCACACCTCCAACTCCCAGTCAAACCTCCCCCTTTATCCAATATCAGAAAAAAAATCCTCAAACTGCCAGAGAAGAAATAAAGAATAAACTGCTATTCCCTTCAGCAGACAAAGCTGCAGGGAAACAAAGAAATTATTTTCTAAATTCAGTTCCCTCCCTGCCTGCCTAACGTAAATCCTAAAGCCTCCAGCCTCCCTTCTCAATCTCGATCAGATCACACCAGCACCAGCAGCCTGCCCTCCTCCCTCAACCACATCCATACACCCGACTGCGATTTCTGGAAGGTGCCTCAGCTTTTTATGCCCTCCGAGACATCCAGAAGTGTCAGTCAAAAACCTGGCAATGCCATTGGTGGAATGGTTCAAAAAAATTGCATGGTCCCATCCCATGCCCAGCCCAAATGGATATGGTCGAAAAAAATAAAAAATAAAATAAAATAAAATAAAATCAATACGACGTTTTATTGCTATAAGAAACCCACTGCTGCTACTATAAAAATTCAGGCATTTAAATAAATTTCACATGTTTCTGTGGTTATTTGGTGTGTTTTTTGACCACGATTTCAAAAGAAAAATTGTGGTCGCCATTTTGGATCCCCCCCACCGCATGGCATGCAGCGAGACAGACGACGAGGATGACCCCGCCCCCAGCCTGGTGCAAGCAGCCCAGGACAGGAGAAGAGGGGGGGGGAAAGGCCGGGGACCCCACAGAAACCACCCCTCTGGTAGGTGGCAAAGCCTCAGGCAGGCATATTTTCGCCTGCTTTTTTGGCCGGGAGTCGGGGGTTATTAAAAAAACTTTTAAAAACTTTTTCTGTCCTTCACATCGCGCAATTGCCACAATGCCACAAACGAAAACGAAAAACCCGACCAAATTTTTCTTTTTTCGGTTCGAGTTCGAGTTCTGACGGCTTAATTATCGTTACTGTTTCCGTTACGTAACGGAAACGATAACCGAAAACGGAAACGACAATTTCGCCGAGTCGTGCCCATTTCTTCTCAGTACTTTAGAAACGTATATGCAGTTATTAACTATTACTTAATTTGTTATTGTACTGGGATTTGTCTTGATAGCTAAAAAATACAGTATTGGCTGCTATCATTTTTATTATTTGCATGTATAACCACCTTTCTCGTACTGCTTCCAAGGGAGAGTACCAGACTATATTTCTCCCCATTTTATGTTCAGAAACGCTCTGTGCAGCAGGTTACATTGGGAGGGAAAGACTGACTCAAGGGCATCTGAGGAGTTTTAAAGACCTGGACAGACAATCTTCCAATCACTGTAATCACATATTTATTTATATGAAATAAATATATTTCAGTATTACATTTAACATTTTTCATTTCTCACTTCATAACCATCTGCCTTATAGTTTAATGCATGCAGTTTCTGGCAATTTCTTCTTCATTGTAAATTAAAAAGACATTAGGATGTTCACAGATAACACATCACAATGAATATTGACCTCAGCTTTAGTAGAATTGACTCTGGATGAATGTGTTTTTGGGCTCAGCGGTGGGAAGTGATATGAAGTAGGGAAAGTTGTCCAAAATAATTTCCTTTTTGTGCCTTTTTTGGTCTTTATTTCACGTGGTTATCAGACATTTCTGCAACTTTCTGATGCCCGCTAATCTGACAAATATATATAAAAAGTCTTATTTCAGTAATTGTCACTAGATTCCTATTGTGAGTTTACACTGCCACAGTATAAGTACAATTGTATCCGTCATGGTGGCAAATTATTGCTATTAATGAGGTGGTGCTTACATTGTTAGTTACAATATCAAATAGCACAGAACTAGAAATGTAAGCAGTACCTCATTCAAATCCCTACTGTTCTTTCTTGACAGGGGCTGGACTCAGTGATCCAATGGATCACATCCAATTCTGCAGTTCTAAGAATACTATATAATTATATGATATATTCATTAGTGGTAATTTGCAGCTACAGTTTACACACTCACACACCATGAATCCACAACAGGTTTCAGACCATGCATTGCTCTCATTTTTACACATGATGATTAGAATGTTTTACTGAGATAATCAACATTAAAAGCCTTTAAGAAATTGTGTGAAATGATTTGGTAGCGTTGCTGCAATGCTGGAAGGACTGGGCTTTTATTATTTAGCTTGTTGTATATCAGCTTGCAATTGCTTTCAATCCTTGCACCTTGCCATCCTCAAGTTATGCTAATACTATTTCACTGGAGAAAAGTTGATGCAAAACCTCAAGTTTAACACTAATTAAACTGTTCATTTCCATTAGCAACTGTCTAGCTTTACTGATAACTTAATGGATTGTAACACATTAGTGCCAATCTCTGTTACCTCTACGTTAATACTGAAGCATCTAAGTGTTCTTTACATCCAGAATAGGCTTATATAAATTCTTATATTGTTTTTCTTACTAGGGATATTGATATATTTGTTAAAGGAAGTCTGGTTCCAAAGGATCAGGTTCAAGGCTTTTAGGTACTCTTGAATCTACCACTGCCTTTGGAGGCTAAAGTAGCCTTGGTGACATGGACTACTTCTTTGCTAGCTTAGGCTTGCAGGTATTATCTGGAGGTTGTAATATAGGTTTTGTGATCTATGCTATTGTAATCTTCTATTTGGATATGGTAACACATTTTAAGGAAGGAAGGGTATGGGCATCCTTCCCTCAATCCATCCAATCCCATTGGAGACCAAAGGGGAAGATAATCTCCGTAATGGTATTCCCGGTTGCTTTGTATGGAGGTGAACACTGAAGAAAGCTGATGGGGAAATAATTCTTTGAAATGCAGTGCTGGAGGATAGCTTTATGAATCCTGTGAACTGACAGAAAGACAAACATGTGGGTGCTAGCTTGAATGAAACTGGAATTCTCCCTCAGAGAAAAAGAAAGGGAAAAAAGAGAAAAGATATTGAAGCTCTCAGGTACTGGGCAAATCACAAGAAGGCAAGATCATTGGAAAAGTTACAGAGAGAAATTAAAGGTAACATGGAGAGAAGAATATGTCTGTGAAGATTCTCAGTCATCCAGGTGAGGTCATTCTCAAGTTGATTCATGGCAACTGGACTTCTTTTCTCGAGAGATCGAAGCGTTTTGCTACTCATCCAAGCAGCTTCGTCAGTCTGAGGAAAGTTAGAGGTGAGTCTCCAATTTATAGTTCACCTTGATTTCACATCACCCTGGTCTGAGTAGGCTCATAAGTTGAGTGGACAATGGCCTGAATAGGCTCATTAGGTGGACAATTGCCTAGATAGGTTCATTAGATGGATAATGGCCTAGGTCAGTTTGGTGAACCTATGGCATGGGTGCCAAAGGTGGCACTCGGAGCCCTTTCTGTGGGCACTTGACATTGCCCCTTCACAGCCACCTGTATTCAGGTTAAATTGCTGTATTGGTGGTACTTTGCAAAAAAATAGTGAGTTTTGAATCGCATTTTGGGCACTCGGTCTCTAAAAGGTTCACCATCACTGGCCTAGGGTGCTCGAAGGTCCCACCTATGCAACCCTTCCAATAACACATAACAGCAACAACAATGGCTTTGAAAGTATTCTGGAAAGAAATAAAGAAAAAAGCAGATATAAATGGGACCAACTATTGTGAGCTTACCAGGCCTACACTATTAGGCAGTTCTCATCTTCATGGCTTTCAGTTTATTTATGGGGAAAATCTGAAGTGCTGGATTGCCTTGTAAAGTTCAGCACGGTGGGGTAGCTTTCTACATGTTGGAGTTCCTCCTTCCTTATCAGTGCTTATCACTATCTTATCATCTGTGGAAATTTACCCCCAAATGGCTACAAGGAAGAGGACCATCTTGGTGGTGGTGGTGTTCCACTTAGGTGAAACCTTCAATTTAAAAAGGCTATCCTGGTGTCTCTACATAACTGTCATTTCCATGTCACAATAACTGTCCTTTCCATGTCACAATTTTTTTTAAAAAAAACTGAGACCTTTAAAGTAGTAATAGCAATAGTAGCTGTCCTAAATAATGTACTGTATCACTTATTGGATTAGCTATATTGATCATAGTATTGAAAGGTGGCTTCAAGGTTCATAATGCCTCCCCTGCATTCAGGGTGTTTGCTTCTGTGTCCTTTCACTATAGGACTCAGAATAAACAGGCTACTTCTCATATGTTTCTCAGTGCCATTCTTATTTTCTGGTAAAAATCAAACAAAACAAAACAAAACAAAACAAAACAAAACAAAACAAAACAAAACAAAACAAAACAAAACAAAAGACACAAAACATGTGGCACCGTAAAGATGAATGTTTTGCATCTTTTGTTTTCTTTTGCTTTGCTTTTGTTTTCTTTGATTTTTGCCTTAAATTCTTGAAAAGACTAACATGGCTACCCTCTCTGAAACTCCTATTTTCTGGATCTTTTCTCTTTTCAATACTGTGAAATCTGAAGGACGTTCCCGAGGACACTGTTTTCTTCTTCAACCACTTTGTTTCCCAGTTTATCTGGAAATATCTGTTGCATTTCATGTGCACTAGAAGTTCATGCTGGAAAGCCACCCACGGAAGTTGTCGGGTCAACTTGTAGAGAACATCCTATATGTCCTCTGTGAGTTTCTAAGTACACATTTTCAGTCAGGAGGGTAGGTTCCTTGGTTCCTTTAATTTGAAACAAGGTAATGGGCGCATGGTGGCTCAGTGGACTAAGGCTCCAAAACTGTTGACTGCAAAGTCGGCAGCTTGGTGGTTCGAATCCCGGGTGCCATGCAGCAGAGAGAGCTCCTACTGTTAACCCCAGCGCCTGCTAACCTAGCAGTTCGAAAGCATGTAAAATGCAAGTAGATAAATAGGTACCACTGTAAAAAACGGGAAGATAAAACAGTGTTTCTGTGCAGCCATGCCGGCCACGTGGCCACGGACTTGCACAACACTGGCTCTTTGGCTTGAATACAGAGAGTTGGACACGACTAGCAGACATGTGCGGGGGGGAACCGTTTTAAATTTAACTGCTTTGCTTTTTTTTCTTCCATTTTCTCTTCACATTTCTGTGATATATTGCCCATTTTACCCTATGTGGCCCGCCCACATCACCTGCAGTCATAATCCCACACACAGTATGCAGAACATTAAGTACATTATAGTAAATGTAGACATTATATTCATGATACAAACTGATTTAAGCCTCATTAGTGAAAGTATTATAAACAGCTAATTATAGTCAACATGAAATATAATGCAGAACCTTGATTTTTCCCTCCTTTGGTTTTAACCTCTCCCCCACCCCCGTCCCCGAAATAAAAATACTTAGCCTGGAATTGAGAAAACAAGTTGCTTAGCCCTTTCCATGGCCAGCTTTCTTTTTCTTTTTGCCCTTCCTTCCATCCATCCTTCCTTCCTTCCTTCCTTCCTTCCTTCCCTGAGAATTCAAGGTTTTGTTATATGCATCTCATGTAATGGGTTATATAAACCAGTGGCATAATACTCAGATGCCAGAATTTTATATTTGAAAAAGAACTCGATGACTTCCTGACAGCCAGGTTGCATGATCTCTGACTGAGTAATTTATTATGTTGTGCATTATCAGTCTGTTGTGCTATCATTAACAATGGATCAGAAATATATTATCCAGTTTCCTCTAGTGGCAAATTCTGATATTGCACCTTGAAAATGTTTATAAAAAGACAACAGAGACACCATTTAAAGTAAACAAAATAGTGGCATAAAACCTGAACGTTTCAAGTTAAAATGCCTCTAAACGTTTTTAAATGTAACCTTTGAAAACAACTAAATTGTGACGTACATGCCCACACTTTTACTATTTCTACTGCCACCACCAGTTTCCTGGATACCTTTATTTTTATTAATAAGAGTCTGGCACCAAGGTGTGCTTTCAAAATAAAACTTGGAATGTTTATTGATTTACAACGAGATCTTCAATATTATTTAAATAGTGATGACCGATGCTCTTATATGCTTTGATAATACATAGTTCACAATTACTGCTTATTTATTCACACAGTCACTTTTGTATACATTTATATACCAATATTTATACCAGACCCTAGCCAGCCTCAAGACATCCCTCCTGACTGACTGTTAAATAACTATCTGAGATCTTAACTGCTTTAGGACTCTCTAGCTTCTCTCTTACCACAGAGTCCTATAAATTTAAATACTGTAGCCACACCTACCAATTCACTGATGCTACTCTAAACATATACATAAATATTTATAAATAACAATACATAAGCATAACCAAGCCTGTCCGTCACATACTGTACCTCCCCACTAATTTAAGTAATTTTAAGGGAGAAAATTTTTATACAGTTTACTTACTTAAAATTAACCTTTACTTACCATATTACTTAAATACAACTTATACAATACCTTACGTTTTAAGTTGTCAACAATACAGTATATTAACATTACATTTATACTTACTTTTACATTTCATCTCATTTCAGTTGCTAAACACTGTCACTATTGCATTGCATTGTAACATAATTCATTGTCTTTAATAATACATTACCTTACACCAATATAGTAACTGAAAAATACATTACTATTTTTCTATTCTTTAACATAAGACTAACAATATCATATTATTATTATTTAACTATGAACTATATAATTGCTGTCTTCTTGTTATTCTTGCATTCTTCTTCAACCGATGACACAACACAATTGACAGCCTCCACCAACAATTAGGTTAAAAATCCAGTCCATATGAAATCAACGCCATCCTACTTTCAGTCCTTTTGTTAGAAACACCATCATTTTGCCACCCATCTCGGAAAAGTTCTTTATAGTTCATTTCATCAACACTGCCAAAACTGTTCTTGCTTCGAAAAAGAGTTTGGATGATCTCCCAAATGATGTTTCCAGATCACACCTCATTAGCATTTTGAAACTTTGTGCAATGAGCAGTCCATACAGTTGTCACCTTAAGGAACGCCACCACTCTCTGACTTTGGATCCATGTTGACACTGCATACCAAGCCAGGATCAGCATCCATACTGCTTCTGTGACCTTTAAACTTCAACCTCCCAAGATGAACAACAATGTTGCAAATGTGCAAGCCTGTACCAAACATTCACTGGATATCTTTGCTTGGCTTTTCACTTCAGTTCTTTCTAGACTAAACCTATTCGTTTTTCTTCTTCTTTTGGACTTTTATATGGTCCTCAAATGATATATGTCTCTCATAATGACATCCTTCATTTCTAAATGCTTTTTGGAGACATCCCTGTCTACATGTTTGCATACTTTGGTTGGCCCAGAGTAAATTCACACCTCACCAGCTGCTCAGGAGATATCCCAATTCGTATGTATACTAGAGCCATAACATTTTGATAAACTTTAGTATTTTTACTATCAATTTGGTTATAGCTTTCTTCTAAAACCTTGGTCTTCCTTCTTCACTCCCAAATCCTCACAAGTATGTTCAAAGGAAACCAAAAATACCTCAATACTGTCTCCCTTTTTAAAACTAGGGAATCTCTTCAGATCAATTTCCCCTGGTATTTCACTCAAATTATTATTACTGTTATTAATCTGAATATTTAATTAAGTCTGTGCATCTCTATTTGATAGGCCATCCTTTCATGTTCTAGCTCTCTATCTCTCTCTGTATTCTCAATCCTATTTCTTTCTCCTTTGCTAATTGCTCCATTTCCCCCCTCTCCATCCTTAATTCTTGCTCCATTTCCATTTCTTTTATTTTTATTTTAAACTGTTGTTCATGTCATCTACTTAAATCAACATTTTCAAATATTGGAGCATTTTCATTTGTTTCAGCATTTTCAGGGTTAACTCCTTCAACTTCAAACCCTTGTAGTTCAGAAACAGTAATGACTATTGTTTCCTGTGGAGCCTCTATTATTTTTTGTTTACCTCTCTTAGAAGGCATGAATAAAAGTTTTTTGTTTTAAATCACTGCTAATTTAGGGCTTTCCTCTCCACACAAGTATTTTATTTACTAAAGCCTTTCTCTTTAGAGGCTTCCAAAACAGCTCCTTCCTCTGTTTTTAAAGACAAGCCACTTTCCCCTGAAGTAACCCAATGGACATATTCCCCCCTCAGTCAAGCCTGTAGCCACCCACAAAATGCAACACTGTTTCACCAGTTCAGCCTTCATTGATTTATTTGGCACATTGACTTCAATTTACTTTTAAGTTTATTTACTCAGTACTTGTGCTTTGTTAAAACCACCCAAATAATATCTACTTCACTAGGGATTCAGGGATTTTTAACAGCACCAGTACTTCAGTTTCCTCAGGCACGCAGATTTTAGAGACCAGAGTTTCATTTCCTTTAAGGGTTTAACCAAGACCAGCAAGAAGCCCTCTTAAAATATTTCCTTGTTTTTATTAAGACACATGTTTTGTTTGCTGGTCTTCAACCCTGCACACACATAAAAATTCCTTTCAGCTCAAAAAATAACAATCTGTGCTCTCAGCAGGGAGTCTTCACTTAACCAGAGACCCTCCTAACTGACACTTCACTCCACTCTTTATTTCCTCAGCCAAAGTGAAAGTTTTAAAGTTACTTTTTAGCCTTTCTTCCTTTAATTATATATAGGTCTTATTCTTCAAGGCACAACTGGATCTCTTCTCAGATCCCACAGGCTGCCTACTAAATTGTGACCTACATGGCCACACTTTTACTATTTCTACTGCCACCACCAGTTTCCTGGATACCTTTATTTTTATTAATAAGAGACTCTGACACCAAGGTGTGTTTTCAAAATAAAACTTGGAATGTTTATTGATTTACAATGAGATCTTCAAAGTTATTTATATAGTGATGACCGATGCTCTTACAATGGTATCTTGACTTACAATGATCCCAACAACTGAGAATCCTGACTTATGAACAGGCTTCCAATTCCCCTGCCATCTTATGATTAAGATGGGGTTTTCTCTGAGTAAAGATGGCGCATTGGGGGCACTTGCCTTGGTGGATAAAAGTCATTTTAAATATCATGCTTCTACTGACCCTGCCGTGGCCCAGGGGAAAGGGGTGCTATGTTTAAAATGACTTTAAGCAACTGAGCCAAGCACTTGGCTCGGTTGCTTAAGACATTTTAAACATAGTGTGCCTTTTCCCCATGCCCTGGGGGTCGGGAGAAGTGGTGCACAATGCTTAAAATGACTTTTAGCCAAGCCCTGCGTGCCAGCTGATCAGTGCTGGGGTGGGGGAAAGAACCTGGCATGCGGGGCTTGGGGGAATGGAAAAAGTTTTAAAAGCTCTGGGCTTGTGCGTTACACGAGTGGGGTAGGTCACATATCTAAATGCCCAGCTTGTGGTGGTGGTGGGGACAAGGGGAAAATGGTGGAGGCTTTGCCTACATCCTGGAAGTCCCACAATGATTGATGATGTCACATTTGACCTCACAACTCAGATGAGAGCCCTCTGTTTTCTTCATGCTTATGTTTTTTCACCAATTGGAGATATGAAAAATATATAGATATTTTGGGATATTTGGACATGAATCAACCTGGCCATGCTAAAAGTTATTTCAAAGCAAATAGGTTGCAATTTGCGAGACACATTATTTAGGCAGCATGGATGCAGATGGCATTCACACACCCCAACTGCATATAGTTTAACTTTAAGGAATTAGAAAGGGACAGCTTGTTTTGGAAGTGATTGTTTGCCACCATCAATAGCAAAAACTAGTTGCCATTGTGCGTCATCCTGTGCTTGGTACTCCCGCAACTCCTCACTATGAAGCTTTTGTGAGAGACCACCTTTGCCCAGGAAATAATGTTATGATCAAGAGGGGGTGCAGCTCTGAATGGAGCAAACATCGGTCTTTCTCCTCTGCCTTAGGATCAATAAAGAGCATTAACATTATTATTTTCCATTTCATTCTCTGGAACCAAACCAGTTGATAGTCCACACTGGGCCAGTAAAAATAAGGATTATTTTAAGGATTCCTGTTGGTATTCAAATCAGGGATTCCCTCCCCCCCTCTCTAGTGATAACTCTTTGGCCACAGCAGGAGACAGAATGTTGGAATAGTTGTAGTATGGTGTGATATAGCACAGGACGTTCTTATGATCAGTTGGATGTATTTGCCTCCTTTTTCAGTGGAAGCATCCGAGAATGTGCAGAGTAATACTTCTTTCCATCAAGTAAGAACAATAATTTTTCAAAACCACATTTGGGCTTTGAGGCAAAACAAGGTGGTTTCTACATAGATGGTAAACATGCTTCTCACCAGCGCAAGCTCAAAATATTTTACTGCTTGGAGCTGAACCCCAGTCACCCTAGTATGGCTAATATTTTAAAGTTTTGTTGCATCATTTGGAATAAATTCTTGCCTTCCTTTATCTTCTCCCACAATCCCTAACACCGAAAATTCAGGTTGCTTTGCCATGATGCATGCAGGAGGAGCCCTGCTGCTCAGCTTATATATTTATTGTTACATCTCCCTGAAAGTACCCCCAGGATGTGCCCAGTTGAGAGTCATGTTAAACTAAATGAACATGGTGTACATAGCTGAACTGAAATAACTCTGAAACTCTCTTTTGCTCACATTAGCCAAAAAGTAAATAAACAAAAACAAGCAAACACAACTCAACAATTCGAATGCCTCTACTTAATCAATGGGTTTTTTTTTTAAAAGCGAGATAGATTCATTATAATACAAAACAAAAGCCAGAAGAGTATAGGGAAGTCAGGAGGTGGAGGAGGGAGAGCAGAAGATGGTGCACATGGGTGCTTTCCCATCAGAGCTGGTGGAAATTGTAACAGACAGATCAAGTGTCTTCCAGTTTCTGTGTCAAGGAGTTTTGCCGATTCCTTGAACCATGCAAGAGAAGGGTCAAGCAGTGAAAGGAGGAGGGAGAGGGATGACCAATTCAGTAGTGCCATGACATTATCACTGATCTATTTAGGTTCACTGGTTTTTTCACCCTCTTCTAGGAGTTACAGAGGTTTGAAAGCTCAAAAGGTGTTCTTAACCTGCAAAAATGCAAGGGAAGGAAGTATAGGGATTCTTTGGGGTGCCCTAAAAAGGGGGTCAAAGCTATGGTTTTTCCAGTAGTGACGTATGGAAGTGAGAGCTGGACTATAAAGAAGGCTGATCGCCGCAGAATTGATGCTTTTGAGTTGTGGTGCTGGAGGAGAGTCTTGAGAGTCCCCTGGACTGCAAGGAGATCAAACCTATCCATTCTGAAAGAAATCAACCCTGAATGTTCACTGGAAGGACAGTTTTTGAAGCTGAGGCTCCAGTACTTTGGCCACCTCATGAGAAGAGAGGACTCCCTGGAAAAGGCCCTGATGCTGGGAAAAATCGAAGGCCAAAGGAAAAGAGGACGACAGAGAATGAGATGGTTGGACGGTGTCATCGATGCAACCAAAATGAATTTGACAAAACTCCGGGAGGCAGTGGAGGATAGGAAGGCCTGGCGAGCTCTGGTCCATGGGGTCACGAAGAGTCGGACACGACTGAACGACTGAACAACAACAACAAAAAAGGGGGTCAGAGACAATCCTTCATAAACAATAGTGGTACTAAATATCCTCTGATAATTTTGAAAAAAAAATAGCCATCTGAGTTTTGCTATAACCCATGCGAGTTTGGTTTTTCGGTCCGTCTGCGCCACTGCTTTGGGAATAGAATAACCTGCCTGTCATGCTTTTCCTTTTGTGCCAATGAAATGCTTGTTAAAGGGATGTATCATGTGTATAAAAAGAAGGGAAGTGTAGCTCTTGGCATCCAGCAAGGACCAGGGCCAGAGGAACCCAAAGAAGGCAGCTGTTGTCAACCCTGAAGTCCACAAGAAGGCCTCTGCCCTGACTAGATTGAAAAAGGTATGAAGATGAGAAGTGGGAAGAGAGGCCTTCGGAAAGAGTCAGAATGGTCCTGTTTTGTTATTTGAACTGGATTTCTACATGAGATCAACCCTGGATTCCAGAATCCCATGTTGCCACGGGGCTATAGCCCTATGTGGTTATGTGGGATGTAAAGCCTCACTTATCTCATTTTCACAGAAAATGGCAGCAGTCTTCTCAAAAACAAGAATGAGCGTGAACTTCTCGGGGATTTTGAAAGAATCGTGCAAACAATGTTTTGGGCAGAAATGCCATTTTTTGTGGGAAAAGGTCTGATTTTACACAGAATGGCCTGTTTCCATGCAAAACCATGCAGTTCAGAAGCTGTATCAATTTGCTGTTTCCCTTACAAAAGGGAATTGCTTGAATATGGTTGGCAGCACCTTTCTTCCTCGACAGCCAGTCCTTTCCTGCTTGCTAGGTATGTGTTCTTGGTTTCTCAAAGGCAAAGAATATGCCACACAAACTGTAAATAACAGGATCATCAAAGGGAAGAGTACTCTCCTCTGGAGGGAAATAATCTCGCAGGGCTTTAAAGCTTTTCATTCAGGTGTCATGTTATCATGTTGAGGCAGACAGAAGTGAAGAGAATGAGACATTTAGTGAGTATTCTATCCATCCCTAGAATTACAGAACAAATAAACATGGAGATTCTGTGTATGTACTGGTTTTGCTCCTTTCCCCTAGTCTGCTTGGGTAGACCAGGAAAAGAGACACCATAACCATGTTGGTAAGAGTTTTTTTCATGGTCAAGAGACCTATAAGTGTTCTTAGTCAGAGGGATGAATGTAGTTACAGTTTCCCTACGGAAACCCAACCTGATAGAAGTTGGCTGGGAACGGTATGCGTATCCCCATTTTCCTTCCATGGGTTCTATTTCATAATGCGTGCAAAGGGTTTACATAAATATATTGTGTTTTGTGTTTTGGTCACCTGGGGCAGCTTGAGGTATGTATATTTCAGGCAGCTGCCTAGATGCCTTGAGCACATCCAATCTCGTCTGATTTCAGAAGCTAAGCAGGGTTGGCCCTGGTTAGTACTTGGATGGGAGACCACCGGGGAATACCAGGTGCTGTAGGCACCTGGAGTAGGAGCTGGCAAACAACTCCAGTATTCCTGCCAAGAAAACTCCATGGACATGGAGTCACGAAGAGCTGGTCATGACTGTAACAACACAACACACACACACACACATTTCAGGCAGGTCTTTACACAATGAGTTGTCCGCTTGAAGTTCATCTCTGAATGTAGCCTTCTGCTTTGGCCACATCTCGATCTGGATTATTTTTATCTTTCGCCCTGCTAGTGTAGTTATAAGTGGAGAAGCAGTGCCACTGAAATGAGGCAGCTATTCTGAATGTCTAGGAAGATCATTAGGGATTATATAGGCATAAGTCTGATACCCTGCAATAGCAGTCCCCGCAGCATTCTTTCCAAGTGGAATCATTGGTGAAATGTGGTAGCCTAGCCAGTAATATCCCACCATTATTTGCAAGCTATAAAAATGATGTTGCTAGCTGTTGTCTTTTGCCTTTTCTGAACTCAGTCCAATTTTTCTACTGCTGTCCTGTGACAACAGTGTTGTCATGATCGAACGGTTGAGGTTCCTTTATTGGTATATATCTCATTTTAAATGGAAGCCATTATCCCTGTTCTTTAATGTGGGCATGGCTCCTTGCAAGAATAAAAAGGGGGAGTTAAAAGTGCAGGTTTTCCTGCACCAAAGCAACTGCTCCTGAGAGTGTGCCTTGTGGCCGCAATTAGAGAAGGGTGTGTTTTGTGCAAGGCTGAGGGAGGGGCGTGTGCCCTGACCTCTCTTCCTAGACCTGTGTGTCCCCATCTGAAGGTCTGGCGTATCCACTCTCGCTACTTAATGATAGTGACATTACCCATCCGCCCAGCATCATGGGGCCTTTGTCTTCATTCAAGCAGAAATGAAGTTCTTCTGGGCGCACTTATCAATCACTGCAGAGCTCCAGCTGTTCAGGAGGGCTTGGATCGACTTCAGCAGCCGCGCTTACAAATTGTCTCTGAATAGCACCGAGCTGAGACCCCCCCTTTTTGTCATTGTCTTCCGACAAATGTTTTTCGTGGCAGCTTTTTGCAGACATTGCCGGCTGCCTTCTGCTGCGGTGATTGAAAACGGGCCTGCTTTGCATTCTCCTGCTGGAGCCTGGGGTTCAGGAGTTCTCCCCGAGTGCCACTCTGCCTGCACGTTGTGCCAAAGACAATTACATGCATAGTTTTGCTGATTGCATTAAAATCATTAGAATGAAAGATTCCGAAAATTGTACATTACAGGGAGAAATTACAAAAAGCTTCTGAGACAGACAATGTGGTCCCCAAAGTGAGTGCCACACAATTAGCTTAACTTGTGTTACGTACGCACAGCTTAAGTGAAAGTTGCTATAACAAATGACCTATTGTTGTTTCCTTTCTGCCCTCTGCTTTCTCCTCTTTCCCCTTTCTCTCTTATATCTCCCGCTGTTGACTTTTCCTTATTTTTTCATACCAAATATTCATTAGACCAAGTTACAAATACAAACACATATTTTTCCCTTCATATATCCAGAAGTTTGAAGCTCTGGATAATTTGTTCTGGCCTTTGATAATTTTACTCAGGATCCTACAAGAACCCTCGAGTGGCATATATTTTTTTACAGAAACCATGTTGGGGTTCGGTTATAATGAAGGCAAAAGAACTAGCTCAAGGCCAGCGCCTGGTCAACTTCCACAGAAAGTCGGCAATTTGTTTTTAAAGCTTAGAACTTTATTTGTGAGCTGTTTCCTTCTACCATTTTAGAGGCTTAATGTTATTAGTGATGAGAAAAAGATGAAGCACTCATGACTTTCACATGCGAGAATCTGCTTTCTGGGTTGCATAAGAGTCAAATCTGGAATTCTGGAAGTTGAGTCATGGCAACTGGACTTCTTTTCTTGAGAGATCGAAAGGTTTTGCTACTTATCCAAGCAGCTTCATCAGTCTGACAAAGTTACTTGGATGAGCAGCAAAACGTCTTGATCTCTCAAGAAAAAAAGTCCAGTTGCTATGACTCAACTTCCAGATAAACTCACCTGGATGACTGAGAATCTTCACAGATAAATTTGATTTTTTTTAAAAAAAGTATTTGATTGCATGAAGTAAAGTATTTTGTATTCTCGAAGGCTTTCACGGCTGGGATCCGATAGCTGTTGTGAGTTTTTTGGGCTGTTTGTGTTCTGGAAGTTTTTGTTCCTGATGTTTCGCCAGACTCTGTGGCTGACATCAGAGAACCCTTATCCTCTCATTGATTTTTTGATTAAGTTTATATCCTGCCTTTCCCCTAAAATGGACTCAAGATGGGTTATAAATACGACTGAATAAAAATATTATTAAGAACACAATAAGTTTCACATTTGAAATTATGTTTTAAAGC
>JAWVWN010006465.1:0-56171 GCA_037367305.1 Phrynocephalus vlangalii | reverse complement strand
AACGTTGGTAAATCCGAGAATGCACCTCAGCAAAATGACATGGCTGCTACGCTGACTCAAGGAGGTTTTAACCCCTCAGGAACCTCAGGAAACTTGCTGCCGGAGCTCACACTTTTGCTGAGATGTCAGGAGGTAAAAAGACCTCTCTTTGGATGCAGCGGAAGTGAGCCTCAATCTTACTGAGGTGCAGAGTGGGAGGACCTCATGAACTGTAAATGCCTAGCCGACTTGAAGTGGTATGGGGCAGGATATAAGCAGAACACTTTTAAAAACCTCTCTTTGGAAGCCTGCTTCTCTCAAGAAAAAAAAGTGATATACTCAGTATATAATATATGAACCACGTTGTGGTGGGGGACTACTGTATTGCAATGATGACATTCAATCAAAATATGGCATTGCACCAGTCACTGACAATATGTGTGAAGCCCATCTACAGTAGTATGGAGACGTCCTGCATGCTGATGAGGAAACTCTGGCCGTAAAGAGTCACACCCTGGAGTTCAGCAGACGAAAACAGCACTGGATGAACACCCTCAACAATGATATGAAGTTGTCCTGGGTTCACCCAGAGCTAGCCCACAACTATGTCAAATGGAACAAATGCTAAGGAGGAGGAGGAGGAGGAGGAGGGGGAAGAAGAAGAAGAAGAAGAAGAAGAAGAAGAAGAAGAAGAAGAAGAAGAAGAAGAAGAAGAAGAAGAAGAAGAAGAAGAAGAAGAAGAAGAAGAAGAAGAAGAAGAAGAAGGTATGCACTGAAGTACTGGTGACAACGAATCCACCGAGCTTCAGCAATGTGCCAGCTTGCCACCTCACCTGATGCCAATGGACGTCAGTTCCGCATACGTGCCCATGGGATTGTGGCCTCAATCACGCACCCAGGCAACTGTCTCCTTTGAAACTACACTATAAATTAAAACATCAAATATTCATTGCATCATCTCCGTTTGACATTTCATTCTCATCCATAAATTGCACGGGGAATAAGCGCTCGGCCGTATTATTAATTACCCATCCATTATTTATGCCCTGCTGTATTATTAATAGAACAGCAACATTTTGGTGTATTTTTTTAAAAAAAAAGACAGATCCCTTGTTGATACACAAGTGGGAGATGGAACATGCCTGACTGGATGGCGCAACCCATACGTGGAAGGATGTGTCTACAGTGGAAGCAAGGTGCTTTGGCTTGGGTTGCTCCAACGGGATCAGGTTATGGAGGGCTACGAAAGGAGCGTCTCTGGGATGGAACAAAGACCACTGATTCTGTGGCCAGTGAGAAGTTCATGATCTGGGTATGGTGAAGGTAGCAAGGCTCACTCTGTTGTTCTCTGAAACTGGCAGCGTCTTGGACATGGACTCAGAGGCCAAGGAGCCACTGGAAGAATCAGAGAATCTTCAGAACTTGAGCATCATGAACTTGTTGCGCAAGACCATTGAGTCCAACTCCCTGCTCAAGGTAGGAATGCACTTCAGTGGATCACTGTTGTTGTTGTTTTGTGTGTGTGTGTGTGTGTGTGTGTGTGCACGTGCGTGTGTCATTACAGTTGTGACCAACTCTTCGTGACTCCATGTCCATGGAGTTTTCTTGGCAGGAATACTGGAGTGGCTTGCCAATTCCTGTACTATGAAATAACTCCCAAAGTGTCATCTGCTGATCACCGGCATTTACCGCATGTCAGTCCAGTGGGATCCCCATCGAATGAACCATCCTGAGACCGAGAAGAGATTTCTGTGGCCAAAAACTCTGGAGAGGAAGAAAGCAACCCAAATGTGTTTCGAACAATTGGCCAGCAAAATATGACCTTGGGAAAGAACACGTCAAATTCCGGCTCTTGCCGGGGCTGCTGCCCTCAGGACGCCTATCCACGAATCAGCAGCAGAGACTTCCAGTGATTCACACACATCTAGCAGGTTTGCGGCGGGGTTGCCTTTGTGAAAGAAAGACAGATAATCATATTTTCGGCAACCCCCTTTGCATGACTTTAACTCTATGGGTGATCAGGGAGAGGAGAAGTTACGGTCACCAAAGCAGCAGCTACACCTGAAGTCACGTCTGATTTTTTAAGCATGTTGGCTATAACTTGATGAAACTCTTTATGCAAGAAGTAGTTTGCAAAGTGAAAGATTCCGTCTCATTGGCGCAACCCTGTTGCGTCAGTTTCAGTGCCAGCAGATGGGGAACGGCACAGCTCACAGGAGGCAAAGAATGCTGCCAACTCATGAGTTCTGGCTTGGAACCTCACCGCCTTGGCATGCAGGCTACTGACTCCAGCCACAAAGGGAATCATGTGGCACTCAGTCCCACACTCCCCAAATGCTTAAGTAGCATTGCACCATAGTGGGCTTTCACTCGGTGCCTTAACCAGTTGTTGATGGCGTGCTGTGCTGTTTTTGTACTAGATGGATAGAAAAGATTAAACAGATTTTTCAAAACAAGAAGGCAAGCTGCAGAGTCACTTGTTAACATCTTAATTGCAACCTAAAGCATTATGTTGGTTTTCTGTCTTTTGTTGGTGTGGTGTTTGTTTCCTCCTTAAAACCTTTCCTTTCTCGTGAACCAAAAATAATAATAATTCCCTAGTCATTTAATTCCTTCCTACTATTTTTGTTTGTTTGTTTGTTCACTTGACCTTACATTAGGTTATTAAGGCCTTTCACAACCCTAAGATCACTCATTAAATTTGACAATCTAGGGCTGTGTCTTCGTGTCCCACCGGCTGTGCTCGTGGGAGGGAAAAAAAGGAGAAATTGGCTCCCTGTCTTGCCGCGCAACATTCTGCTCTGAAGTAGCTCTAAAGGCGGAGCAAAAAAAACAAACAGAAGCGAGAGCCCTCAATCGTTACACGGCAAATATTCACCTCCAATCAGTACTGAGTGCACTGGACGGCAAGTGGGTGTCACTATTCCTGAAACTCCGGAGCTGTGGAAACATTTAATCGAGCTGGAGCATTGCCGAGTTAGGTCGGTATAACCCCTAATACAATCTTAAGAAGATCGGACTTCATTCATACCTTCCCACCCAGCTTTGCTCAACTTTTTATCATGATGAGGCCGCTAGGACTTTGTACCAAGATTGCGGGGGATTCATCTGGAAGCATCATCTTTCACCACCTGTCTGCCACAAATGTCTGATTTGCAGTGATGTTTGTGTCCTTCTGTCTGTCAAATCCATCACAAGGCACAGGTAAGGCAATCTATTTCTTTTTTAAAAATCAAAACCATGTTGTTGTTTTTAATGGCCCAATGGGCTTTCTAACTCCTTCTTTTTCTGTTCTGGACCTCAGAGTGAGGCCCCTGAAACAAAAAGCAAAGTGTGCTGCTTATATACCGCCCCATACCACTTTCAAGTAGTCTCTGGGTGGTTTGCAGTTTTTTAAATTGCAGGCTACACATTTGCACCCCCCCCCCCGCCACAAGGTGGGTACTCATTTTACCGACCTTGGAAGGATGGAAGGCTGAGTGAACCTTGAGCCTGCTACCTGGGATTGAAACCCAGGTCATGAGTGCAGTTTTACCTGCAGTGCAGCTGTTTAACCACTGCACCACCCTGAACAATAATCCAACCTGGAACGTGCCCAAATTGCCTGCCAGGCTGTAATCCTGAACCAGAAGGAAGCTCTCCTTCCTGGGAGGAGGTAAATGTTGGACATAGGCCATCCGCTGCCCAGGCTGCAGGGATTCCATTCTGCATTGGCAGCCCTTTGTGCCGGATGCAAATGGCCCCAGAACCTCCACTGAGGAGCAGATGCTTCTTGAAGCAATCAGAAGGCCTGGAGGGCTCCGTTCTCTACCATTTCCAGCATCCGTTATTGGGATCATCCAGTGGGTCCCATCCTTGTTCCCCCAGATGTTCCTGGACTGAAACTTCCAGAAGTCTTCGACACCAGCCACGCTGGCCAGGATCTCTGGGAGTTGTGTTCCAAGAACATCTGGGGGCCCAAGATGGCCCAAGAGAAGCACTGGATGAAACAGAGCAGGAGAGCCTCCGGAAACTTCTTTTAGTTTGACTTGTGACCCGGAGGGTGGATCCTTCCCTCAGTAGCAGAGCAGCTGCTACGAATCCAAAGGGTCCAGCAGATGTGGTGGCAATTGGGTGGTATGAGCAGAACTGCCTTAAGAGGTAAGGAATGTTTGGTCATCCTCCCATGAGGAGGTGAAGCTCTGCAAGATTCAAATTAACTTGGTTTCTTCCAAGGACTTGGTTTCTGGGAGGCAAGGAATAGGATTTGTTCTTTTCCTGACCATGGAAGAGATGGTAGCTGTGACGAACGGGAGGTGGAGAGCTAACATTCCCTCCATTTCTAGTTGCAAAGCTGCCATCTTGTCCATTCTCAACCTCTGGATGTACCCTTGGCACTCCCAAGTAAAATGGCACAACCAAAGTAAGCTATGCTGGTGGAAGCAGCTTGGAGGAACAAGATAAGTGGACTTACCAGGACAAAGCGAGTTTGTAGGCCAGATTAAAAAACTATTTTGGCCACTTTAAGAAGGCACAACTTGTGCCACATGAGCTATTGTGGGACTTGTGGTCCAGGAGGAGGAGGAGGAGGAGGAGGAGGAGGAGGAGAAGAAGAAGAAGAAGAAGAAGAAGAAGAAGAAGAAGAAGAAGAAGAAGAAGAAGAAGAAGAAGAAGAAGAAGAAGAAGAAGAAGACCCCTTTACTTCAGGGGTGGTGGAGCTTTGGCCTTCGAGATGTTTTGGACTTCAACTCCCAGAATTCAAAGCTTCTATTGCCATTATGAAGTACTGTGAGAGTTGTGGTCCAAAACATCTGGAAGGTCAAAGGTTCCCCAACCCCTGCTCTACCTCTGCATGATCTCCCTTCCTTGCAAGTGTCACAAGAAAAACGCAGACCTATCTCATTACGCGTGCAAGGGCTGCCTAATCTCCCCACTGCTGTTCTGGGGAAACTTTGGATGAGGAGCTGGTCCACAGCTGTGGGCTACACATCCTCAACACCTGGGACCACCCTCTCCGCACAGGTGGCAGCCGGATCCAGGTGTTGGAAAAGGACGCTGTATTTGGAATGCTTTTCAAAAGAGCCGCTCCCTCTTTGTAGGAGAAGAGAAAGGTGGCGACCTGGGTGTGCAGAAACTCTGTCGAAAGACTCCTGGTGGTTTGGTACAACTTGAATGCTGGCTCACCCGACACTCTGCTCCCTACTACTTTTGTTTCCTCTTATTGAAATGTAGCAGGGGTTTTGTTTTTGTTTTGTTTTGCTTTGTTTGCTGAGGAAGAAGAACGCAGAGCATCAAAGGAGAAGCGCCGTGTTCCTTGTGGCCTGCAAAGAATGCCACCACAGGGGTGGAGGTGTTGGAGGGGGAAGGAGGGGGGTGCCATTTCTTTACAAGCTGTTTATGAAATATGAATAAAGAGAAATTGAAGGGTTCTCATTCTTCCTGCAGAACCAAATCGGGGCTGCTCCTTTTGCGTATTTTCTCTCTCTCTCCCTTTTTCTCCTTCCCATTCCTGCTGCACTCGCGTACAATTAAGGCAGTGGGCGAGGGAGTGTTCTTTCGACCCGGGCTGCTGATGGAGGAGAGCAATTTTGCTTGCATGGTGATTTTAAAAGCTGAACAAACAAACAAAAGCTTTAGTGGCTTTGCAAAACTGACACCACGAAATGGTGGCCTGGAATTTCAGACTATAAAGCGGTGGGCAAAAGATCCTTTTCTTGTTGTTTGCTCCTAACCCAAATACGGTGAAAACAGGTATAAAGAGTGGCCGCAAAAGTCCTGGAATCTTCCTGGTGGATCCCACCACAAGAAGCTACTGAGATGGATGCTATCTCAGATATGGGACCCACAGAACTACCAACATAAAGGCTAAACATTGCAAATTCACTTACAAGCTTGCTACCAGCAAAGCATGGAGCAAATAGCAGAACCTTGCCCAGGGTCCTGATCTAGTAAGGATGCCACGGAGATGAGAAGCTAGTCTGGGAATATTGAATACTCCTGCCATGAGTTGAAGGAGTCAACTAGAACCCCAGGCTCTCTCTCATTCCAGATATTCAAAATAATTCTTTTTCCGAGGATGTATCTGCCTCCTGACAACCCTGAAACTCAAGCAAATACTAACATACAATGGACCACAAAAGAACAACACGGGTATTGAGTAGAGATGGGCATGAACTGAAAAAATGGTGATTCGTTTCGTTTCATTTCATTTAAGGCTTCAGTTCATTTTGTTTTGTTTTTAACAATTTTTTTTCAAAAAAATTCATTTCGTTGGTTCGTTAAGTCGTTATTCATTTTTACCCGCTTCACCCCCAGCGCAGACTGCGGCGCTGGTTTTATTTTTATTATTATTTTATTTCTTTTAGGGTGCCAACCGGGCCACCCTTGGGGCCCAGTCGGTGCTCTCTCTCTCTTTTTTTAACTTTTCCAGCGCCTACCGCACGGCCCCTGGGGCCCAGTCAGCACTGGTTTTATTTTTATTTTTATTATTTATTATTTTAGGGTGCCGACCAGGCCACACTTGGGACTCAATCGGCACTCCCTTTTTATTTATTTATTTTTATTTTTATTTTATTTTTATCACCCCCCCTTCCGGGTTCAGACCCCACACTACACTGTAGCGTGGGGCTTTCCCCCCTTCCCCCCTTTCAGCGCCGACTGCACAGCCCCTGGGGCCTGGTTGGGATTGGGTTTTATTTATTTATTTATTTATTTATTTATTTATTTATTTATTTATTTATTTTACTACTGACCACATGGCCACGCTACAGACCTCCAGACCAGCACCCGGTAGGAGACATTTCTCCCCCACCCCACCCCATTAACAAAATGAACCTAACCGAACCAATTTTGTTTTGGGTTCATTTCGTTTCGTTTTAAATTTACCCCTAGGGTTGTTATTCATTTTGTTAGGTAACAAAACAAATAACAAATAACGAAACGAAATTTCAGTTCATTTCGTGCCCATCCCTAGTATTGAGATTAAATCCTGACACAGGCCCAGGTGCCAACTCTGCCCATGCATCTTTTCTGGCAAGATGATTCCAGGGCCTAACAATGCCACACACAATATCAAAGGCACTTTCACGTGTCCCGCAGTGAATGTGATGTCTGCCACCTTTTGACAACAACCCCCCGCTGTGCTCTGCAGAGGACAAACAGGACAACCTCTAGATCACTGGTGCAATGGGCACAAATTGAACTTCAGAGACTGCAATGCAGAGAATCCTGTCTTCAACCACGTCGGTCTGCCAGGACGTTTGGCAGGTGATATGAAACTTGCTGTTTTGCAAAAGAAACCCTACAGATGAAAAATCTAGAGATAAACAGCCGAGATTAAATTTATACGCATGAGGAACACCCATATTAGACATGGGCACGGAGCGGCGAAATTTTCGTTTCCGTTACAGTTTGTCGTTTCCGTTACGTAACGAAATGACAAATGAAAATTGTGATGAAAATGCAACGAAATGAACAGAACCACGAAAATTGTGGTCGTTACGTTTCGTTTCCGTTATTGGCGACGCGCAATGGAATGAGCTGTTTTAAATGTTAAAAAACGCCCTGGACATCGGTAAAAATGCAGCGATAATTATTTATATTGTTTGATAATACCTACCAGGGGGGCTGGGGTCTTTAAAACATTTGTTTTTGTCTTCTCCCATCGTGATGTATTTTTCTTTTCCCTTTTAAATGGATGTCGCCACCAGCCACAAAATGGAGGCAGGCAAGCCATGCAATGGGATCACGTTCAACCAATAGCATGCCCAGGTTGCAGACTGGGCGGGCAGGTCTGGCAGCCACAGAGGGCATAAAAAGCTCTGACAGCCCCCGTCCTCCTTGCAGTCTCTGGTGGGAGTTAGGGTGGGATTGCTGTCTCTGCGACTCTAGCTTCAGTCCTGCAGCCTCCCTGTGTGCGTGCGTGCTGCGTACCTCTCGGTGAGTACCCTCCCCTGCCCCACAGTGCAGTCACTCTGTGGCTGCCTTGCACCCTGGGCAATACCCGCCGCTGCCTTTCCAGCCTCCCTGCGTACCTAGTCTATACTGTGTCTCTGCCAGCATCCATTTTTTTTTTAGCGTTTTCCCTCTGGTCTGGGGCGTTGGGGGATGCCTGCACATGGAAATGCTTTAAAAATTGCGCAAAAAGCGGGTAGAAATGACAAACGAAAAAACAAAAAACGGTAATGAAATTTTTCCAAAATTTCATGACAAACACAAACGAACCGAAACAGACCTCTCAACGACAAACGAAAAACCGAACCACCATTTTTTTGTTTCGTGCCCATCTCTAACCCATATAAATGGACTGAATATCAGTCAATGTTTCTTAAATCACTACCAAATGTAATATTTATGTTGCTCTCTCTATTGTTATTTTCCTTCACAACTACCAGGCTCACCTTTCGCTGCAAGACTCAGATTGTCAATATACCCCATGCTAACACACAAGGTTCCTCTGCTATCTTCCTTTACTTTTTGTATACATTTCCATCCTTTCCTTAACTGATATTCCTATTCCTGTTGCAAGGATGATTTTCTTCTGAAATTTGCACACAGCTGTGATGAGCACTCCTTCGGCTCATGGAAATGATACCATCTCAGACCTTGGATACATTAACTGCCTCTTTTAAATCTGTCAGCCAGGATTGCAACTCACAAAATAAGACACACACACAATCCCAGCCATGTTTGCAATGGTCCTGAGAAATACCATGTTTGCCCCCATGGATAAGACAACCCCACTTTTCTGACCCAAAATTACAGTTTCGCAACCACACTGTTATCTTGTCAGCTTACTTCAATGTACAAGACAATCCTCAATTTTTAGTCTAACAAAAATAGTCTTAAATATATGAAAATACTGTAACTCTTTCAAATTGTAATCTCCTATCCCAAGTGCCAAGGCCTTTTTGAAAAGGTCATTTTACAGGGTTTTTAGTTACTGGTGTGTGAGGCAAGCGGTCACATGTATGTTTAAGTTTCTGATGAGTGGCATGGAGGCATTGCTGCAAAATGAAATAAAATGACATGGTGTGCATTTGGGATGAAGGAATGGAATGCAACAGGTCCTGAGGAGAGCTTGCAGAAGGTTAAGAAGATTTCCAGAATTATTTCCAGGGGGTGCTCACATAGATTCTCTTGCAGTGGGATGAGCACATGGTGCCTCATTAGGTCTCTGAGTTTTATTGAGTAATGCTCCAACAGATGTTGGAGGTGCTGCTCTGTGGTGTCCATCTACAGGACTGAACAGAGACCAGGGCTTTTTAAGGACACTGTTGTGAAGTTAGGGAGAGATGTGTCCATGCTCCACCTAGTGGCCAACAAGGTGGCTGGAGAGGAGCAGGAGGGCTGGCCATCACAGTTAGAGTACAGCCACATGGTTATTTCTCCCTGGTTTTGGTTCTGCCACCTCTTACCTACACCCCATGTGTGACCATGGTGCATCTTACTCTGTTCCCGGTAGCTTCCCTGCTTGACTCATGAGAGGGATGTGATAAGAACTACGTCTGTGAAGATTCTCAGTCATCCAGGTGAGTTTATCTGGAAGTTGAGTCATGGCTACTGGACTTCTTTTTTCTATTGAAAGACAGAAACATTTTGCTGCTCATCCAAACAGCTTCATCAGTCTGAATACAGGTAGTGCAAGTCCTCCATCTTATAGTCAGCTTTGACCTCTTTTGACATAGTCCCTCACCAAAGGCTGCTGAGAAAATTGCACAGTCAGGGGATAAGAGGGCAGGTCCTCTTATGGATTGAGAACTGGTTGAGATCCCGGAAACAAAGAGTAGGTGTCAATGGGAAATTTTCACAATGGAGAGAAGTGAAAAGCGGTGTGCCCCAGGGCTCTGTCCTGGGAACGGTGTTCATAAATGACCTGGAGACAGGGATAAACAGTGAGGTGGCCAAGTTTGCCGATGACACAAAACTTTTCCGTGTGGTAAAAACCAGAGAAGATTGTGAAGAGCTCCAGAAGGATCTCTCCAAACTGGGGGAATGGGCTGAGAAATGGCAAATGTGATTTAATGTAGCCAAATGTAAAGTAATGCATATTGGGGCAAAAAATCAAAACTTTATCTATCAACTCATGGGCTCTGAGTTATCCGTGACGGATCAGGAAAGAGATCTTGGTGTGTTGGTGGACAGCTCCATGAAGGTGTCTACCCAATGTATGGCAGCGGTGAAGAAGGCCAATTCCATGCTAGGGATTATCAAAAAGGGGATTGAAAATAAAACAGCCAACATTATGATGCCATTATACAAAACAACAGTAAGGTCCCACCTGGAGTATTGTGTACAACTCTGGTCACCGCATCTCAAGAAAGACATAGTGGAACTGGAAAAGGTGCAGAAGAGAGCGACTAAAATGATTACTGGGCTGGGGCACCTCCCTTATGAGGAAAGGCTAAAACATTTGGGGCTCTTTTGTCTGGAAAAAAGGCACCTGAGGGGGGATATGATTGAGACATACAAAATTATGCAGGGCATGAGTAAAGTGGATAGATGGAAGCTCTTCTCCCTCTCACAAAATACCAGAAGTAGGGGACATCCACTCAAACTGGGGGTTGGGAGAGTGAGAACAGACAAAATAAAATATTTTTTCACCCAGCATGTTGTTAGTCTGTGGAACTCCCTGCCACAGGAGGTGGTGATGGCATCTGGCCTGGATGCCTTCAAAAGGGGATTGGACAGATTCCTGGAGGAAAAGTCCATCACAGGTTGCAAACCATGACGGAGATGTGTAATCTCCAGGCTTAAAACCAGGGTACTTCAAGGGCCAGACACAGGGGAGTGGTATCAGGAGACAGAGATCTAGTCTCATGCGCTCCCAAACGCATCTGGTGGGGCCGCTGTGAGATACAGGAAGCTGGACTAGATGGGCCTTTGGCCTGATCCAGCAGGGCTCTTCCTATGTTGACCAGCTGGCTGGGTTGGTACTTTTAAAAAAATGTATCTATACACACGCTGGCCAGCTGGCCTGCAGGCTGGGTCAGCACGTTTTTTTAGATTTTTTAAAATGTTTTATCCCCCACCCGGTCACACCCAATTGGGTGGGGGAAAGGGCGGGATTCATCATTCTTTTAAATGATGCACCAATGAAAAAGCATCATATAATAAGTCACTCAATGAAAAGGGCAAGGCACTTATCAGTGATTCCTGTGAGATTTTGGTGTTAGGGTTTGGGGTTTCACTTAAGGAAAGCCAATTCGATTCTTGGTTGCATTGACAGAACCATCGTGTCTAGATGAAGGGAAGTGATAGTACCACTCTATTCTGCTCTGGTCAGACCCCATCTGGAGTGCTGCGTCCAGTTCTGTGTGCCTCAATTTAAAAAGGATGTTGACAACCTCGAGCGGGTCCAGAGGAGGGCGACCAGGATGGTTGAGGGTCAGGAGGAAATGTCTTATGAAGAACGGCTTAGGGAACTGGGAACGTTTAGCCTCTCTAAAAGAAGACTGAGATATGATAGCTATGTTTAAAAATTTGAAAGGATGTCCTATTGAAGAGGGAACAGGTTTGTTTTCCACGGCTTCAGAGACTAGGACTCGGGGCAATGGTTTCAAACTACAGGAAAAGAGATTCCAGTTGAACATTAGGAAGAACTTCATGACAGTTAGAGCTGTTCGGCATTGGAAGATGCTGCCACAGAGGAGGGTGGTGGAGTCTCCTTCTTTGGAGGTTTTTAAGCAGAGGCTGGATGGCCATCTGTCGGAAATATTGTGATGGGGGTTCCTGCATGGCAGGGGGTTGGACTAGATGGCCCTTGAGGTCTCTTCCAACTCTATGATTCTATGATTCTATGATTCTATGAAGCCATGTGAACAGTTGTCATCCACCTGCTTCCTATACCTTTTATAATGGGGTGCTTATTATGGAGTGAGATTCTGAAATATGGAGAATCCAACCCACTTATGGGTCGGAGTTCACCATTTTTGGAAGTCTAAAATGTACAGTAGGAACAAACAATCTGGTGTCTTGCTGTGGAGATAATTTGGACTGCTGGTACCCTAACCAGTGTGGCCAGTAGCCAGGCATGATAGACTCTATAGTTCAAAACCTTTTGAGAACAGCACACAGCCTCTGATATAGACCATCTTGAACTGTGGTGCTGGAATTGGAAGCCTGGGCTGGAAGATAATGTTCAAAGGATGATGAGTGGATGATCCTGCTCTGTGGAAGAAGAACGCCAGGTGGTCAAGAAGGTCCCTTGAGGTCTTATATCAGACCAGGACTATCCTTTGGCTACATTCCTGCCACTTGTGGTGTGAAATGGCATCATGCACCCACAATCCTGCTCTGCCGAAAGAGAGTTCAAGTTGCCTCTCAAGCCAAGCTATCATGCTCAGGTTAAGATCTCCTGTTTCAGATCTGAGTCCACATCCTCCCGGCTTTCCTGAAGTGTCCCTATGACCACTAAGAGCCCACCCAAATGATTAGTCCAGGAAAGAGGGAAGGGACATCCACTCAAACTGAGGGTTGGGAGAGTGAGAACAGACAAAATAAAAGATTTTTTTTACCCAGCACGTTGTTAGTCTGTGGAACTCCCTGCCACAGGAGGTGGTGATGGCATCTGGCCTGGATGCCTTCAAAAGGGGATTGGACAGATTCCTGGAGGAAAAAGTCCATCATAGGTGACAAACCATGACGGAGATGTGTCATCTCCAGGCTTAGAACCAGGGTCCTTCAAGGACCAGATGCAGGGGAGTGGTATCAGGAGACAGAGATCTAGTCTCGTGCGCTCCCAGAGGCATCTGGTGGGGCCACTGTGAGGTACAGGAAGCTGGACTAGATGGGCCTTTGGCCTGATCCAGCAGGGCTCTTCTTAGATGTTCTTATATTCCTATGTTCTTATGACAGTGGACCCCTCGTATGAGCTGGGCATGATGAACCACAGGGTCCTTCCCAGTTCTGCAGTTCTAAGATTGTTTATTATTATAACAAGGGGGGTTAAAATGTGTTCCAATAGACGACCAACATGACATAGAATGTTATTTACATTGTTTATATATTGGTTTTCCTTGCGGGAGGGAGTTGTTTGAGGTAAGTCAGAAGTGTCAGCCCCTCCCAAGGCGCAACCCGTCTTTTAGGATTAATAAGGAATAATACAAGCATCCACATATGCAAAAACATGAAGTTAATGAATAGCAAATAGCAGGCTAATGGTTATTATACGTTCAATAATTAATGGGTATGGCTATCGATGCTTTCAATATTTATTTAGTTTCAGTGTGACAAAACAGGCATAATTCATCTTCATTAGCATTTGGGATGAAAATTCAAATTCAGTGGTGATTTACCATCTGCTTCCTTGCTCTGTTCTCACTCAGCATGTAAGCAAGGGAAAAAGTGAGTTGAGGGATGCTCTTCTCCCTCTCACAAAGTACCAGTACTAGGAGACATCCACTCAAATTGAGGGTTGGGAGAGTGAGAACAAACAAAAGAAAATATTTTTTCACCCAGCGCGTTGTTAGTCTGTGGAACTCCCTACCACAGGAGGTGGTGATGGCATCTGGCCTGCAATCAAAGGGGGATTGGACAGATTCCTGGAGGAAAAGTCCATCACAGGTTACAAACCATGATGGAGATGTGTAATCTCCAGGCTTAAAACCAGGGTACTTCAAGGGCCAGATGCAGGGGAGTGGTATCTGGAGACAGAGAACTAGTCTCGTTCACTCCCAGAGGCATTTGGTGGAGCCCCTCTGAGATACAGGAAGATGGACTAGATGGGCCTTTGGCCTGATCCATCAGGGCCCTTCTTATGTTCTTATGTTTATGCCTTCCTTTCTCCTTTCTGTGGGATTTCTCTGCAAGAAAAATGTCCTCAATTTCTTCTCATGAAATCCTGTGCCGAATTCCTTAGATCCTGCACAGGAGTAGATGCCATTCTCTGCAGAATGTCTTCTCAATGATTAGAGACAGGTTATCTACCTATGAAAGTAAACCAATGCAGCCCTAACCCTAACCCTTGGCTTTTAAGAAGAGCAAACAATGAAGGATGTGATTCTTCTTCTTTTGCAGAGAAAAACCCACCTGCGAGATGCATGGAGGAAATCTCTGGTTTGTTTCTCAAATAGCACAATCAACTGTTTCCTGTTGGCAAAATGGGCTGCAGATTCCACCCAGGTTGGACTTTTGTGGGATGGAATGAACCAAAAAAAAGAAGAAGAAAAAAAGACAGTGTTATGATCACTGTGGCAGCGAGACTCTGGTTTGCTGGAAGACCACGGAACAATATGCACAGTAGAGATGGGCACGGAATGAACATGTTTTCGTTTCCGTTATTCGTTAGTCGTTCCATTACGTAACGAAACGACAAACGAAAATTGTGATGAAAATGCAATGAAACAAACCGAACCACGAAAATTGTGGTCGTTACGTTTCGTTTCCGTTAATGGCAACACGCAATGAAATGAGCTATTTTAAATGTTAAAAAACGCCCTGGACATCCGTAAAAACGCAGCGATAATTATTTATATTGTCTGATAATACGTACCGGGGGGGGGGGTCCTTAAAAGGTGCCTTTATGTCTTTTCTCAGGTGGCTGTATTTTTCCCTTTAAGGGGAGTTAGGGGACATCGACCCAAAATGGCTCCCAGATGCCTAATATTGATTGATTTCTTGGGTATTAAAACACCCTGGACATCTGTAAAAACGCAGCGATAGCGTGATAATTATTTGAAATTATTAGCTACCAGGGGGTTGGGGTCCTTAAAACGTTTGTTTTTGTCTTCTCCCATCGCGGTGTATTTTTCTTTTCCCTTTAAAATGGATGTCGCCACCAGCCACAAAATGGAGGCAAGCCATGTGATGGGATCATGTTCAACCAATAGCAAGCCCAGTAGAGATGGGCACGACCAGAAAAAAAAAATTTTCGAGTTGTCGTTTTTCGGGACGGGTCCATTTCTGGTCGTTTCCGTTTTTCGCGAAATTTTTTAAAATTTTGTCGTTTCGTCATGTCGTTTGTCGTTTGTCGTTTCTACCGCAATTTAGCGTGATTTGACTTCCCATTCCCACCCAGAGCATGGGGGCGTCTCGCAATGACCCAGAGCAGGCGGAAAACACTTTAAACTGGGTGATGATTAATAATATTTAATAATATTTAATAAATATATCGTAGCATAAGACTGCATCCTATGCAATAAAGCAAACAAAGTGGCCAGAAATGCAATATTCTTTTTTTTCTCTTGGTCAGCTCAGTGCTGAACCGGCCGGCCACCCTACTTGGTCTGGCTGCCTGTTATACTTTTTTTGTTGTTTTGTTTTGAAGCTTTTATCCATCCCATCTCCCCTCCACCTCTCAGAGGCAGCAGGAGACACAGACATTCCGTTCCTCCACAAATCTGGATGAGGGTCTACTCCTCTCAATGGCCCCCCATCTCCAAGGTCCTGGCTTCACATCACACTGTAAAGCCAAGCCAATGCAACCCTGGTCATCTAGCGGTTAGAGTCTGATATTAGGGTTAGGGTTAGGGTTAGGGTTGGAATAGGTAGGGATTGGGCTCTGGGTTGCTCTTAAGGAAGACAGCGTGCTGGCGTACGGGCACACAGCTTGGATTAGGCAGAAGAACTCTAAGTTTTACACTACAGCCCAGATCCCACTAGGCTATACAAGGAGGACTATGGGCGTCCACGTCCACACACAAGGCCAGAGTAAGGGCGTCCACAAGGCCAAACTGTATGAGACCCACCACACAGAGCCTGAGTACGGGAGGCCACAACGCCAGAGTACCTGAGGCCACAAGGCCACAGAGTAAGGGTGCCAGCAAGGCCAGCATGGCAGATTTTTGCCTTATCATCATGGGGCTGTGTTAACAGTAACATGTGTCCTTCTTAGTGGGTCACAGAGTCTTGCAGCCCAGAGGACAGAGTAGGGGAACCCAAAAGGGCTGAGTCTGAGAGCACAGGGCCCTGCGAAAGGGAGGCCACAAGGCCACAAAGTCCAAGGTGTGTGCTATTATCCCAGCAAACTCCCAGTACGCAGGCAAAATGTCGTTCTTCTTAGTGAGTCACAGTGTTTTGCAGCCCAGAGTGAAGAGCAGCGGAGGACACATAGCCTGAGTCTGAGGCCACAGGGCTGCGAACCGGAGGCCACAGGTTTTCAGCCCTTCTTTGTGACTGTGAGTAGTACTAGTACCACCATGAACCACACATGGCACTTTCTGACATACTCTTGGTGGTGGTGTGGTGAGTGACAGTACGTACGTAGTCGTACACAAGTACAATTCCCTTCTTAGTGAGCCACAGTGTCTTGCAGCCCAGAGGAAAGAGTGGCGGAGGCCACATAGCTTGAGTGAGTCTGAGTAGTCAGTCACAGTTCCTACACCTCCAAAAGCCAAGCTTGGAACTTTCAGGCAAATCTTCTAGAGTGCCACCAGCACGCAAGTACAATTCCCTTCTTAGTGAGCCACAGTGTCTTGCAGCCCAGAAGACAGAGTGGCGGGGGCCACATAGTCTGAGTCTGAGGCCACAGGGCCTGAGCAGGGGAGGGTCATTGACAGCTCGAGTTACCAAAGGAGCTAGCTGACTGGCCCGAGAAAGGGCTTGCCCAAAGGCCAGCAAGGCAGCGTGCTGCCTCTTCAAAGCTGTGCTACAAGCAGTTTTCATCCCTTCTTAGTGAGCCACAGTGTTCTGCAGCCCAGAGGACAGAGTGGCGGGGGCCAAAACATCCACCCTAACCCTAACCCTAACCCCACCTCCAACTATTCCTGATGAGTGTTCCCACAACTTCTCACATAACTCTTCAACCGCCGCCACCTACAAGTGTAGCTTGGTGAACGTATCCTATATCTGTGCAATTCATTCTTTTTACCTAGTTGCACCAAACCCTACATTTCCCTCTGTTGAAACCCATTCCATTAGCTGTCAAGGTCCTTTTGGATTTTCATCTTCTTAAGTTCTTATGGGACATTCAGTGCCATAGATTATTCAGGCAATGACATCCGCACTTCTTGACCATTGAGCCTGGAGCCTGGCATGATGGAAGCCTGAGAAGATCATTCCAAATAATCCCCCTTTAAACTACAGCTTTGTGAATCCCTGTCCAAGCTGATTGGAAAGACTCTGGACAATGTAACTCAGAAAAATAACTTTTTAAGGCTCTGCCCCAAGCAAGCGTGCAAAGAGACAAGGGTTCCTCATACCTCAGAAAGTGTCTTTCATCTGGAGGGCTTGTCCCCACTTTTCTCTTGGTGATCTTTAACCAGTTCGTCAAAGCCTAATGGTGCTCCTTAGAATGGAAACATTGCCTGCACTGGTGCACCCCAGGACTACACCATGAAAGAGCTTTAACAAGAAGAAGACGGAGGGAAAAAAGATTATCTGTCAATTTAAATAGGTCATGCATACACTTAGCATATGTTGCACTAATTCCACCGAGCCAGTCGCACTGGCTAATTGAAGTTCTTGGGTGAGCTGAAGAAAGTTCTCTCCTAGGCAGGCTTTTAAAAAAATAATTGCATTCAACAAGAGGCAAGCTCCAGATTCCTGGGTGGGGGTCTATCCCATTCTGAACTTCTCTCAGTCCACCCACTTGTCCAGTCCATTTTATTGCTGCATTAAAGGCTTATTTCACACCATTGGCTTCTTCTCATCCTCTGAAGAGAGATGGAAGATTTAAATAACATATACGGTACCTTAATGCTCAGATAAATGTTGATAGGATTGGCAAAGCTTATCTGATTTCACACTGGAAGTAACTTATTCGGGGATAAATTGTCACCTGTAACAGACCAGAAACTCAAACTTCCAAAGAGTGTTATGAAGTTCTTTAAGAGTTCTGAAGTCATTGTCCAAGTGTCATCTATTTCAACCTGGCGCTGTTAAGACGTAGCCCTATTGTGACTGATAGGGAATTAAATATGTTCAAGGAAAAATAAACGAGCAGAGACTGTGGAAAAATAAATGCACTTCGTGATTATGGAGGTGGGGCAACCCTAAACTTGGGATCAAACTGCCGAGTGAGATTCACCATGCACGGTCTCTGCCTGCCTTTTGAAAAGTGCTTAAGACCCAGCTTTTTAGGGAGGCATTTGGCAATGACTAAGGTTCTTTGTTTTGTTTTGTCTTGTCTTGCTCTGTTCCGCTATCTTGCCAAGCAAGACTCAGGCCTTTGGGTCTCCGCTACTCTGTCTTCTGGGCTGCATGTGAGTCACTGAGAAGCGAATTCAGGCATTCTTCTTCTAATTGAGCGGTCCTTTTGGCCTCGCCTACTCAGGCCCTGTGGCCTCAGACTCAGGTTATGTGGCCTCCTCCAGCCACTCTGTCCTCTGGGCTGCAAACCACTGTGGCTCACTAAGAAGGGATGAAAACTTACAGTACTAGTACTGTAGCACACTGCTGCTGGGACTTGGCTAAAGTATATGGATCTTATTCTGCCTTTTTTACCTCATTAACTATGTTATTTGTATGTAATGAATGCTTTTCCTGCAAATAAAATGCAAAAACACACACATAATGTAGCTTAACAACTAACCTGAACACATGATGTTCAAGCTGGCACTCCTTAACACTGCTTAAACATTTATATAATCATTTTTGCCCAAACCCTGGAACAGAGACTGCCGGACAAGAAAACTTAATGTTCTATGATTCTATGAATCGAACCCCTGACCTCAGGCTCCACCTACATGACTGAGCTATCCAGCAGCATTGGTTTTCATCTCTGAAAGGAGGAGTGAGGTTTCACAAGAAATCTGAGGAGAAGGACGAAGAGGGGAAAGTGGCAGCAGCCATTGTCTCGATGTTCCTTGCCACTGAGTCACTCCTAACCTATGGCAACCGTATGAATGAGGAACTTGTAAAGAGAATACAACCTTGACAAACACCTTTCACAATTGACACCTCTTCTGATATCTGACCATCTATCTGGACACCAGTATACTGATTCCAATACAAATTCCTAATCAATCGGATATCATGATCATCCAGACCCAGTTCTTTAAGAATATTAAGAATATTAATCAGTTTATCATGTTTAACTGAGTCAAATGCCTTTTTATAATCAATGAAGCAAACAAAGACATCAACATTGACATCGAGGCATCACTGATTAGTATTCGAAGACTAAATAATGCCTCCCAAAATTCCAAATCCATTCCTTAATCCAAATTGGGTATCTCAAATGCTCTCTTCACACTTCCAATATATTCTTAAATGCAGGACTTTTAAAAACAACTTCAGGATGTGACTCATCAAACTGATTATCTGGTATTCATTACAACATTTTGCATTACAGTGGAACCTTGACTTACATACTGCTTGACTTGAAGCATATTTAACTTGCAGCAAGAAGGGGCCTGTTTGACTTGAGTCGCAGGCTTTGACTTACATCTCGGAGCCCCGGCACAGGGCACCGGAATCAGGTGGCAGCCACGACCCAGCATCGCGGCTGCCGCCTCCAAACTGCTCCTGCCTTCTTCCGGCAGTGGCGGCTTCGGCGAGGCCAGCTCAGAGCACCTGGAGCTGGTCCTCGGCCTCACCGAAGCCGCCGCTGCTGCCGGAGGAGAAGAAGGGCCGGGAGCTCGGGGCTGGCCTCGCTGGTTAGACAGTCGGCTCAGTCTTGTAAAAAATCTGGCCGCAGAAGTCTGGTCCACAATGGAAGCATTTTAGTTGGGGAGCTGTACAATTGTGGGACTCTAATGGTAAGCATAGGGTTGTTCAGAACTTGGAACATCAGGTTAAAAATCAGTAAAACTTAAATGTTAGACATTGTTGCTATGAACATTAAAAAGTGGAGGCGTATAACTTGTGGACTATAATTCCACTGCCTCCTCCTCTCTTTGAAGAGACATTTCATTTACATCCCCAGAAGGAATCTCCTATCCCAGTCAAATTTGTGTTAAATTGCTGTTTTCGGGGGTCTTTTTCATCATCTGGAACAGATTAATCCGCTTTCCCATTACTTTCTATGGGAAACGTTTGTTTGACTTAAGTCATGTTTGACTTATGTCTAGACTTCCAGAACGGATTAATGACATAAGTCAAGGTTCCACTGTAGGTTTCTTTGGAAGTGGATTTTGAGCCAGTCCTGTGGCAGTTGTGTACATCGACCAGAAGGGAAAGGGATTGTTTTTCCTTAAGCAATTTCAAAACTTCCATATATATTTCATCAGGGCCGGACAGTTTAATAGCATGTTCTACATCTTCCCTCATGATAGCTACACCATCATCTAACTTGACACCATGACCAATACTTCTGTTATCCTTAAAGAGATGTTCTATATATCCCTTCCACTCCTGTGGCGCCTCGTGGCGCAGTGGTTAAATGCCTGTTACTGCAGGTAAAACTGTGCTCACGCCCTGGGTTCAATCCCAGGGAGCAGGCTCAAGGTTCACTCAGCTTTCCATCCTTCCGAGGTCGGTAAAATGAGTACCCAGCTTGCGGGGGGGGGGGGGGCAATGTGTAGCCTGAACACTGTAATTAAAAATTGTAAACCGCCCAGAGACTACTTGTAGTGGTATGGGGCGGTATATAAGCAGAAGCAGAACACTTTGTGGTTTCTCCTCAGTGCTTGTCAAGGTATTACTGTTCTTGCCAATAAGTGATTCACTTCCTCTACTGTTATACACACCTGCTGCTTGCCTTATTTTCTTGTACATGTTAAGTGAGTCACGCTTAACATCCAGATCCTCAATTTCGCTACATTCCTTTGAAAGTTTTTCTTCCTTCACCATTCTTATTTTTTGCCGTATTTCTTCCTGGAGTTGTTTATATATTACGGCATCTCTATTTTTCATCTCTCTTCTACAATCTATGGGGTCCAGAATTTCATCTGTCACCCAAGGTTTGATCTTTCTCTCGACGCTCTTTAAATTTTCTTGGCACACCTCATTCACAGCAGCTTTAATTTGGCTCCAGGTGTTTTCAACTTCATTTACATCTGCTGTCTCCTTGATGGTTTTGAATTTTGTACCCAGGATCGATCGAACGTCAGTTCTTACTGCTGGGTCCTGAAACTCAGAAATCGCAGTTCCACTGTTTGTCATCTTTGACTGACATTTCTTCAACCTAACGTTCACCTACCTGGCAGGAGAGATACCTTGATCACTGTTGCTAACAAAAGTTTATGATCTGAATTAATATCTGCACCAGGGTATGTTTTCACACATTTAATTGAATTCCTAAAATGTTTATTAATCAAGACATTATCAATATGATTCCTGATATTCCTGTCAGCCACTGAATATATTAGTATTCAATGGAAAAGTACTGATCTCAGGCATGTGAATGGCAGGCTTCCCTTCCCCAAGTGATTTTAGGGGAATCCCTTGACATTTGGAAAAGTTAGGGTTTCTGGGGAACAGAGATATTAAGCTCCAAAGGAGCTGAGGGGGTGCTTAATGGAAGGAGTCAGTCTCTTTGGCATGCTTTACCATTATAGGGTTAATGGACAGCTTCCCCTCAACGCACCAATCCACAGCCATACGCCTTCAATTAAGTTTCCCCCCCATGGCCCGTTTGGAGCTCAATAACTCCATTCCCTGTATCCCAAACCTCTCCAAATTTGGGGTGCTTCAAGGGGAGAGCTTGAGGAAGCTGCACTGTAATTTCCCCACTGCTAGCTGCCTGGGATCACTATTGTCAAGCACATAACATTGCAATTCTAAATGTTTTTTTTTCCAGGGACACCCTGTTTGAATTTGAAGAACTCAGCCCCCTGAATCCCAAATCTCTCTAAATTTGGAGGGCTTAAAGGGGAGCGTCCAAGGAAGGTAGCCATCAAATTTGGTGCCTCTAGGACCCAGGGGACCCATTTTATAGAGAAACAAATTGGTTCGTTACTGGTTCATTTTGTATGATATTTTTTTAAAAAAATTGTTTCTAGTGGAATGAAACAAATCACAGGACAATGAAATGAAATGAAATGAAATGAATCTCAGTTTTCCATGTTGTGACCATCCCTAGTACCGAACCTACCTACAGGCCTCAGGATTTTGTAAAAATAGTGTCAGGCAGGCATAATCAGGTGTGGTGGATAAATTCCGAATGTGACTAGAATTAAATTTTAAATAGCCTCAAGGGTGGCCAAAAATTCTGTTCTGCAGATTAAGGTAAGGCTATCACTAGCAGGGGGAGGCTTTTGGTAATTAAAAAGTACCTATTCTTGCCCTTTACTCCTGTTTACACCCAAGGACAGGAGTGGAACTCTTTAATTACTAGGAAACTTCCCTGATGGCGGTCCCATCACTCCTGGAAATCCTAATTGCAATTATTTTCTCCTGTTTTTATTTATTTATTTATTTATTTATTTATTTATTTATTTATTTATTTATTTGATTTATATACTGCAACCGTCTAGCAAAAAAGCTACTCTGGGTGGTTTACAAACATATGCAAAATACAAAAACAGATTAAACAACTTAAAATAGTAAATAAAAACTAATCGATCAGATTATCAATTTGATTACCAAATAGTCAAATCATCATACTAAAAAGAACAAATGAGCAAATAAGCACAAATACAATAAATCAAAATGATTTGACAATTCAAAATAAGAACAAATGAAAAAAAACCCGTAGAAATCGGACTGAAGTTTGTCCAGTGCATGCAAGTGGTTCTGCAGCATTGCTGCTTTAGAAAGCTGTTGTTTGAGAAAAACAATAGCACCATAACGAAGACAGAGGAACGAACACAAATTAGGAACCCCGTATGCGCCTACTATGTCTCTTCCAAATTCAAATCACATACAGTCACGGTGCTATATTTGGTAGCTGGCAGACCGGATTATCCCAATCTTTTCCAGTCCTCCGAAGGCTGCTTGTTCCCCCAAGGCAGCGGCCAACATTTATCTCTTGGGCAAAGCAGAGAAATAGAGGTATTTTCCATCAGCCCCTCGCTGTTACCCACCTTTCGGAGGTTGGCTCATTTTCTTTCAAATAGCTGGTTTGATAGCAATGTGTGTGATTCCAGAGTGTGCCAAAATCACTCTCCCAAACTCCTTGGCAGCTGGATGATAACAGGAGAGCGAGGAGCCTCAGATTCACGGCACTGCAGAGGGAGAAAGAGACTGAGAGCTCTTGTCCGTTTCTTCTCAGATCCAGCCATAAGGCTGGAGGATGGAAGGCAGAGGCGATCGGCTGGCAACCTGACCTCCTGAACTCCTGCTAGCTTCTTCTTTTGGCCTTCCCCTATGGAAGGGGCTCTGCCGGGGCTCTGAGATGTAAGTCAAAGCCTGCGACTCAAGTCAAACAGGCCCCTTCTTGCTGCAAGTCAAATGTGCTTCTTTTGTCCATCCCCACCTTCTTTATAGATCTCTTCTCTTTTTCAAGCTTCCTTTCTGTATCGCTTAGAGAGTTTGCTCTCCATCTTATTTCCACTGAAATAATCAGGCACCGTCAAGTGAACTGAGATGTCCACCAAACCCTGCCAGGTTTTCCAGGAAGAGAATGTTCTCAATTGGTACACCCTTCCTTTCCTCAGGGGGCAGCCCTGGGCCACTGTGCAGCTTGCCCAAGGCTTACCAAGGTTGGGTTTACAGGCAGGAGGACCAGTGAGGAATCCAGCTCCAAACTTCTGGCACTGCAGACAGAGACCTAAACGATGGAGCTCTCCAGCCAGCAAATAATCATGGGCCACCAACTCAGTTCCGACTTGTGGCAACTCTGTTCAGGGTTTTCTAGGTACTGAGCACTCAGAAGTGGTTCGTGATTCATTTCTTCTGGCAATAACCCAGGGCCATGGTGCAGCTTGCTCAAAGCCACACAGGTTGGCTCTTCTGCCAGGAGGCACAGGGAGGAATTGAACTTGCAACCTCAAGGTCATTAAACCACTGAGCCAATCACCCAGCTCTTCTTCTTCTTCTTCTTCTTCTTCTTCTTCTTCTTCTTCTTCTTCTTCTTCTTCTTCTTCTTCTTCTTCTCTTCCCTTCCTTCCTTCCTTCCTTCCTTCCTTCCTCCCTCCTCTCCTCTCCTCTCCTCTCCTCTCCTCTCCTCTCCTCTCCTCTCTTCTCTTCTCTTCCTTCCACCCATCATCAGCTCCCTTCTTCTTCTTCTTCTTCTTCTTCTTCTTCTTCTTCTTCTTCTTCTTCTTCTTCTTCTTCTTCTTCTTCTTCTCTTCCCTTCCTTCCTTCCTTCCTTCCTTCCACCCATCATCAGCTCCTTCCTCCTCCTCCTCCTCCTCCTCCTCCTCCTCCTCCTCCTCCTCCTCCTCCTCCTCCTCCTCCTCCCCCTTCCTCCCCCTCCTATTGTTGTTCTTGTTGTGCCCTCAACTTGGTCCTAACTTATATCAAGATGAATTAGGTACAGTGGTACCTCGGTTTAAGTAATTATTTCATTCTCTGGGCTGTTTTATATTATGAAACATTCTTAAATGGAAATGTGGTTTCCCATAGGAACGCCTTGAAAACAATTAGTTCATTCCAGAGGTCAGGAAAAAAAAGGCAAACCAGGGCATTCCATTTAAATTTTCTTAAACTGAGGCATCTCCATTCTTTTTGTCATGCAAACATCACACATCAACTTTTAATGCCTTATGGAAAAAAAACTTAATCTGGGGCATTCCACTGAAATTTTTCTTAAATTGAAGCATCCTCATTTCCAATAAGATTCAGAAGCGGGAAGGAATGATTGGTTACTGCCGGGTTGATGGACAGATCCTCCCAGACGAGAACGTTCCTTCCCACCCACAACTTCTCCAGGCAGCATGCAAGGTAGTAAAACTCCCAACAAAAAAACCTCCCAATTAGAGATGGGAGTTTTATTTCATTTTTGTTTAATTTTTCCTTTTTTGTTTTATTTGAAATGATTTTTTAAAAAAAAATAAAAAATCATTTTGTTTTTTGTTTCTTTTCATTTTTGTTGTGTTTTAAAACCCTGCACCATTCCCCCCAATGTGCCCAATTGGAGTGGGGTGGGGAGTGTGGGGTTTTTAAACTTTTTTTTAGCCACCCAAGCAAGCAGTGATGTCTGTAGCCACCGCTTGCTTCGGTGGCTAAAAAAAAAGTTTAAAAACCCCATGCTCCTCCTCAATCGGACGTGTTGGGGGGAAAGTGCAGGTCCTTTAAAATGTCTTTAGTCACTGAGGCAAGTGTTTCTCAGTGGCTAATAGAGATGGGCACGAATAAAAAAAACGACGTTTCGTTCGTCGTTTGTCGTTTGGAGGGTCCGTTTCGGTTCGTCTCCGTTTTTCGCAATTTTTTTGCAAACAGTTCATTTTCATTTTTGTTTCATTACCGTTTCGTTACCATTTATTTCATTTTTTTGTGATTTTTTTAACATTTAAAGCAGTTCACTGTATTGCAGTGACGAAAACGAAATGCACGACAAATTTTCCGGTGTTTCTGTTCGTTACATTTCATTTTGGAGACAAAATTTGTTTGTCATTTCATTTCGTAATGAAACGAAAAAATGAAAACAAAACAAAAAATTGTTCGTTTCGTGCCCATCTCTAGTGGCTAATGTCATTTTAAAGGACCCGCCGCTCCCTTGCCCAATTGGGCATGTTTGGGGAGAAGCACAGGTCCTTTAAAATGTCTTTGTTCCACTGAAAAATGCTTGCCTCGGTGGCTAAAGACATGGGGGGGGAGGCTTGGTTTGTTTAAAGTGGTTTCCCATAGGAATGCATTGCTTTTCAATGGGAAATCTTGCCATTAATGAAAAACAAAATGGAACGAACAGAAAATGTCCAGTTTGTTTTGTTTTGTTTTTCTTTGTTTTTCTTCCGCGGGGGCGGAAGGGGGCAGCGACGGGCAACGGGGGTGGGCGGTGATGGGTGGCAGGCGGGTGGCGGCGGGCAGCAATGGGTGGACGGCGACGGGCAGTGGGGGGATGAATGGCGGTGGCCAGCAGCGGTGGCGGCAGGCTGGCCAGCGCCCTCTCTCCATTTTGGCGCCCTAGGCAACTGCCTAGTTCGCCTTAATGGAAGTGCCGGCCCTGGATGCATTGCAAAGAGAAAGAAAACCCAACAGGGGGTGGTGGGAATTTGCCATGTTTCATGTTACATCAAGAGAAGCAAGCTTGGATGCGTTTTAAGGCTGGCTTAGGGCCTTTTCACACGACCCCTAAGATCCGCTGGCCACTTAAATTAGGACCAGAGATCTTACGGGTTTGTCGCTGTTCCTGCGTTCCCACCCCCTCCGCACTCCTGGCTGCTGGCTGCGTGAGGGGAGGGAGAAAAAAGGGAAGAAAAGAATGCCACTCACCTCTGTTCTGCTGTCCCCGCACTGCATTCAGATCTCTTAAAGGGGTGGGGGGCAAAAGAAGAACAAACAGAAGCAAGGAGAGCCCGGCAGTCACTACTGTTATATCTGCATCAGGAATTTTCACCTCCGGAGAGCAAGTACCTGAAAAGTGCACTGGGACGCACTTAGGTGGGCATGGTCGCACTTAATTATCTGTAAACTCCGGAGCTGGTGGGGAAATAATTTTAAGCTCCAGAGCTGGGAGCCATTTGCCGCGGAGTTTAAGGGTCGTGTGAAAAGGCCCTTAGAATATTACGTTTTCTCTGACTTTTACTCCTCCAGAAGGTGTTCTGAATGTCGTTTACAGCAATCGGCAGGATTAGACTATTACAGCTGGAGTGTTCAGGAATCCCAGACAGATGTCCAGGCACCTGCTTCTGACTCTTCTCACATTTGCAGCTCAGGACAGAACGTGTTGCGTGTGTAACCCAAATGAACGGCTGCTCTTAGCTCCTCTACCCAGTCAAGCCAGCCTGAATAGTCAGTGAATTAATTCATCACTTTCTGAGATCATGACGTGGTCAAGGATAAAGGAAGCAAAACAAAACCTAGTTGCTGTATTTGGGTAACATGCCACAAGCAATAGAATAAAAGCAAAGGAAAGCAAAGCGGTCTGCTTATGTACCGCCCCATACCACTTCAAGTAGTCTCTGGGAAGTTTACAGTTTTAATTACACTATGCAGGCTACACATTGCCCCCTGCAGCAAGCTGGGTGCTCGTTTTACCAACATCACATGAGGTTGTCAAACATCGGATCAGTTCAATGCAGGGGTTCACTGCAGATCCACAAGGACTGGGGTAATTGGACAAGGCTGTCCCCATCTAAATGAGAATATGGTAATTCACAGATAATGCTTGTCTTCTGCCTGCTTTCTTGTTCTGGCTTTCAGGCTGATTTCCCTAAAGTCTCACCTAGAGATGGGCACGACTCAAAAAAATGGTGTTTCATTTGTCGTTTGTCATTTAGGGGGTCCGTTTCCGTTCGTTTTTGTTTTTCGTGAATTTTTTGCAAAAAAAAATCATTTTCGTTTCGTTATGTAATGAAATGAAAAAACGAAAATGAAAACGAAAATGAAAAATTGCTGTTTCGTTAGCATTCATTACAGTTCAATGTATTTGCCGCAATGAAAACGAAACGCACGACAAAATTTCTGTTGTTTCGGTTTGTTTTGTTTCATTTTGGAGACAAAATTCGTTTTTTGTTTCGTTATGTAACAAAATGAAAAAACAAAAACGAAAACAAAAAAATTGCTCGTTTCGTGCCCATCTCTAGTCTCACCTCAAATGCCAGCCTGTTGTCACACTGTTGATTCATGTTCAATTTGTGGTCCACCCAGACTCTCAGATCCCTTTCATAGGTACTATTCTCCTGCTAGGTGTCTTCCATCCTATATCTGTGCAATTCATTTTTTTTTTCATCTCGATGCAGCACCCTACATTTCCCTCTGTTGAAACCCATTCCATTAGCTTTGACCCAACCTTAAACATTGGGTTGTACCAATAAGAACATAAGAACCTAAGAACCTAAGAAGAGCCATGCTGGATCAGGCCAAAGGCCCATCTGGCCCAGCTTCCTGTATCTCACAGTGGCCCCACCAAACGCATCTGGGAGTGCACAAGACTAGATCTCTGTTTCCTGATACCACTCCCTTGCATCTGGCCCTTGAAGGACCCCGGTTTTAAGCCTGCAGATAACACATTTCCATCATGGTTTGTCATCTGGGATGGGAAAGTTTATAGGCCCCTTCCATCTTCATTATTCTATGATTCTATGAAGACCAGATTTCCTCCATCCCATATGTGAACAGGAGAGGACCTCATGAGTAGTAGAAAAGAGACGAGGCAGATAAATGAATAGTGCAGTTTTTTGAATTCAAAGAAAGTGTTTTAATTTGGGGGAATTTGCTACTTTAAGGCTTCAATCTAATGTCTTTTCAAGAAGTGGTATTCCTTACAACATGGAGAAACAGTAATGAAATGAACTACATTATGAAACAATCCTTATAAACAAGACAGCAACTTCCTTATCTGGAAAATATGTGATGAAAGAAAAGGATGGCCTCAGCTTTCAGTAACAAAGCATGAAATTTTAAATAGAAACTGTAAAATGACAATGAAGTCATGTTACAAAGAGAATTTATATAAAATGTTTTATAGATAGCATGTACCACCTGCCTGTTTCATGCCTAGATGCCCTGAGCACATCCAATCTCACCTGATTTGGGAAGCTAAGCAGGGTCGGCCCTGGTTAGTACTTGGATGGGAGACCACCAGGGAATACCAGGTGCTGTAGGCGCCTGGAGTAGGAACTGGCAAAACCACTCCAGTACTCCTGCCAAGAAAACTCCATGGACATGGGGTCACGAAGAGTCGGTCACGACTGTAATGACACAACACACACACACCACCTGCCTAGATGCCCTAAGCACATCCGATCTCACCTGATTTCAGAAGCAAAGCAGGGTCGGCTCTGGTTAGTCCTTGGATGGGAGACTTCCAAGGAATACCTGGTTCTGTAGGCGCCGGGAGTAGGAACTGGCAAGCCACTCCAGGTTTCCTGCCAAGAAAGCTCCATGGACATGGGGTTGCAGAGGGTCGGTCACGACGATAACGACACAACACACATACAGATTCACTATGCACATCCGATTTCGCCTGATTTCAGAACCTAATAAGGGTCGGCCCTGGATAGTGCTAGGGTGGGCAAACACCAGGGAAGACCAGGTGGTGTAGGTGCCTGGAGTAGGAAATGCCAAACCATTCCTGCCCAGAAAACTCCATGGACATGGGGGCACGGAGAGTCGGTCAGCAACACACACACGTGTTTATTGGCTTATTCTATTTGTACTATTTAATTTGCAGCGCTCAGGAGACTCGCTATGTACTTGTGATATCTTATGAAAGAGAGGCAGTACAGTTGGTACTTGGATGGGCGACCACCAGGGAATACCAGGTGATGTAGGCACCTGCAGTAGGAACTGGCAAACCACTCCAGTATTCCTGCCAAGAAAACTCCATGGATGTGGCGTCACGAAGGATCGGTAATGACTGTAACAACACAACACACAAACCTGTTAGTTTAGCCAAAATGTTTCCTAATATGACTAGAAATTTGAAAATATGATCAAAAAGCAAGAACTTACAGTATAGTGTTCTGCTTATATACCACCCCATAGCATTTCAAGCACACTCTGGGTAGTTTACAATTTAATTATGCATGCTACACCTTGCCCCACCCCCAGCAAGCTGAGTACTCATTTTACCAACCTCGGAAGGATGGAAGGCTGAGTCAACCACTGCGCCACAAGGCTCCTATTAGAGATGGGCACGACTTAGCGGTATTCCCGTTTCCGTTTCCGTTACTCGTATCCGTTACTCTACGGAAACGGTAACGGGAATCACTCCGCCAGACTTCGAGCTCGAACCGACGAACAAACAATTTGGTCTGATTTGTCGTGCTCATTACTTGCACGCGGCGATCGCGCAATGCCAAGCGGCACAGAAAAAAAGTTTTTAAAAGTTAAAAAAAACCCGATTCCCGGTCCAAAATGGCGACCACAATATTTTTTTTGAAATCCTTGCCCAAAACCCCACCAAAGCACCACAGAAACATGCGAAAGTAACCTATTTTAAATGCTTGATTTTTTACAGTAGCAGCAGTGGGTTTGTCTTGCCAAAATACGTCTCCGTTGATTTTATTTTATTTTTTTCTTAATTTATTTTTTTACACCTGCGCAACGATGGGCTGGCCATGGGACGGGACCATGCAAATTTTTGGAGCCATTCCACCAATCACATGGACAGGTTTTGACGGACACTTCTGGATGTGCCAGAGGGCATAAAAAGGCGAGGCACTCCCAGAAGAGTCGCAGTCTGGGCTTGGATCTTGTGGAGGGTGGTCAGGGCTGGATTGCTGCGCTCAGTCTAGTTTCGATTTCGCGGTCGCGGTCTCGGTCTCGCTAGGCAGGGAGGGAATTGAATTGATATTAATTCGAATCGCAAAACATAATAATTTCTTCTATTCCCTGTGGGGAATAGCAACACAGTGTTTATTCTCTTTTTTGTTTTCTCCATTTTTGAGGAAGAGTTCCGTACGTTTTATATTTGCTTCAAGGGGGAGGGAAGATTTGAGTGGGAGCGGTAGGGGAGGGGAGGTGCTGCGGATTTATTTTGAAAATATATTATTTTATATTACACTACCATACCATTTCTTTTGTATCCCAATTTCCCACCAAGTTCATTTACTTGGCCAAGGTCCTTTTACCCTGCGCCTACAGCTTTTTTGCTGCTGTTGCGATTGGGGTTTTGGAAGGGAGGAATCCAGCAACCCCTATCCTACCCTAGTAGCAGCTTATAGTTTTATTCCATTTATTTTCTATTTTACAGTTTATTAGCAAAGTGGCAAGCAACAGCCAAGGTCCAGTAGTACTAGTGCTTAGAAGGGGAGGTTGGAGGCTGTGGATTAAATTATTTTAAAAATATTATTACAGTACAGACTGAGTACTAGGCAGAGTCTCCCTCGCCAACCAGTGAGTGCACTCAAATTTCTCAAACACATTTGTTTTGGCAACAAGGCTAGGGCACCTTCCTCTATAGAACATTTTACAATTTCATTTTACTTAACACTATAGATATTCTTTGAATTTCTTTCACTTGTCCAACACCTCATTCATTTTTTTGCAGTCAGGCACTCAAACAAACATTTGTTGAAGGGCAGGCACCCAGCCACCTCTATAGAACTTTTTCTTCAATTACATCTTTGAAGAAGTTCCACTCATCTTAGTTACTGTGCATTATATGTGAAAGTTGGGTGCTGCCAGATTTTGCAAACCCCTTGCTTCTATTAGCTTGGTTTTTGTGCAGTTGTTGTATAACTTACATCTGTGAAGAAGTTAAGTTACAGTTCTCCTAATTACACTTGCCCTGTGCATTAATTTGTGAAACTTGTTTGCCAGGACTGGCAAACCCCTAGCTCCTATTTCCTTGTTTGTTGTGGGGCCGTTGTGAGTCCATCTCACTCATTTACTTGTTGCCACTTGCCACCACAGTCTACATACACAATCCAATTACAACTGGGAAGAAATTACAGTTCTCCTCCTAATTACACTTGCCCTGTGCAGGGCATTGAGAGACTTAGTTGGGTGCCAGGATTGGCAAACCCCTAGCTCCTATTTCCTTGTTTGTTGTGCTGCTGTTGTGAGTCACTCATTTACTTGCACAGTTCCTTGGTGCTTTTCTTTACTATCACATAAATTATACATTCCCTGGCCTGAGCCACAAGAAGTGAGAAAAATGAGGAGGGGTCGCACAGCTAGAGGGCAGGGGAGTGGGACCCCTACTAAGATAAATAGGGGCACGTTTCTGAGGGAAGGGACAGGAAGTAGTGCAGAAAGTGATACTGGTGCAACTCCCTCCTCGAGTAGCAGTGCCAGTGGCACAAGCAGCAATGTGCCATCGTCTGTCGCCGAGGGAAGCATGGATGAGGCGTACCAAATCCCATCTTCGTTAGCTGACAGCCCCACCCTTGATCAGCAAGAAGACAAGGGCTCTGATTCTGAAATGGCATCAGAATCAGAATCGGGCTCCTTGTATCTAAACCTGACAGATTCTGAGGACCTGTTGGCAGGGACAGACTTAAGTCAGGCTCCAGGCAGTGACGGAAGGAGCAGCCCTCTTTCCACCCAGAGTACCACCAGTGAGAGCAGTAGTACTAGTCTACTTTCCCGGCAGGGCAGAGGCCACACCAGCACCACAGCAGCGGCAGCGGCAGGCAATAACAGAGGGGGCGTTACTTTCTGTAAGCCACGAGGGTGTCTCTGGGAGCATTTTGAGAACAGCCCCCAAGACGCAAGGATGGCGGTGTGCAAGATATGCGGGGTGGTCTTGCGCAGGGGGAATGACCCCAAACACCTCTCCTCAAGTGGGTTGCGCAGCCATCTGATGAGGAAGCACCCTGGGACTCTGCCTGGAAACCTGTCAGGCCCTTGCTCTTCAGGGAGGAAGAGAGGGGAAGAAGGGTTAGAGAAAGAAAAACACAGCTCCGCTAGTGAGAGTGGGAAGAGGCAGGCCACTCTGCAGGAAGTGGGGCTGTTGGGTGGGACTTTTGTCAGCCCGCGAAATAGGGCCAAAGCACAGGAGACCACCACTCGAGTGGTGGGTGAAATGGTGGCCATGAACGGGTTGCCCCTCTCCTTTGTGGAGTCATCAGGCTTCAGGCACCTGATGAAGCACGTGGCACCATGGTACGAGACTCCATCCCGGCGTACCTTCAGCAGGCGGGTGCTTCCCTCCCTTTATGAGTCTGTCAGGGACAGGATCCGGGCCCTGCTGCAGGCGGCCAGAGGGAGGAAGATCCACTTCACTTCCGACCTCTGGACCGGTGGGCACCACGGATACCTCTCACTGACGGCTCATTGGTGGCAACCCAAGGAGGTCCTGGAGCCCCGGTCAGCCCATGAGCAGCTGCAGGGGGAGTCACAAGGCAGCACCCCAAGAGGGTATAGGGTGGTGCTTCTCCAGGCACAAAGCATGGAGGACAACGCCACAGGGATCAACATTGCTGACGTTCTCAAGACAGCAATGCAAGAGTGGGGATTGGGGACAGAGGGACAGGTCAATCGTGGAGTCATGGTTACAGACGCGGGCCGTAACATGACCAACGCGGTTCTTGGGGCAGGGTTCCAGGGCATCGTGTGCGCAGCACACAAACTGCATCTAGTGGTGGGCGATGCCATTGGCCTGGGTGCACCAAAGGACTCCTGGAGTGAGGGGACCAGGGAGACCAGGGCCTTGCTGGACAAGTGCCGGAAGATCGTGGGGCACTTCGCTCGCAGTGTCAAGGCAGCCAGGATGATGCGTGAGAGGCAGGCGGAGACGGGCCGACCGGAGCACGTCCTGATCCAGGACATGACCACCCGGTGGAACTCCACCCACGAAATGGTCAAGCGTCTGGTGGAGCAGAAGGAAGTGGTGGAATACATCATGTCAACCACCCCAGTCCTGCATGAGGGGACGGAATTGGACCTTGGTGCTACCGAGTGGCTCGCCCTCTCCCAGATGGCGGGTATCCTGCAGCCTTTTGAGGAGACCACCCATGTCCTCAGCAGCTACAACGCCAGCCTGGGCCATGTTCTCCCCCTGGTCAATGCCCTTCGCCAACGCCTAGAGACCAGTATCCGGGAAGAAGGCAATCTTCTCCCTAAGAGCAGGGCATTGGCAGACAGGCTGTTGACCGGCGTGGATACCCGCCTTGGCCCACTCAGAAGGGAAAAGGTGTACCAGATGGCCTGCCTGTGCGACCCTCGCGTCAAGGGTTCCCTGGCGGCCAGCACTGCCGAACTGAAATCCTGGAAGACGGAGCTATGCCGTCAAGTCAGGGCTGTCTCCGATGAGGGCCAGGCGTTTCAGAGGGCGCACGGAAGCCAGAGCGATGCTGAGGAGGAGTCCTCTCAAGGATCCACATCCCTCTGTACTCCAGGAGCGTTCACCCAGAGACCAGGTTCCGTTCCAGCAGCCAACTACCTGGCCTCTGCCCTAGCCATGGCAGTTTCCTCCTCAGTGGAGGCAAGGGAGGAAGAAGTAGCAGACCCCGCTCAGACCATGGTAAAGGAGTACATGGCCGAGCCCCTCCAACCCCTCAGCTCGGACCCACTGCACTACTGGGCCAGAAAGGCAGACCTCTGGCCCGCTCTTTCAACTCTGGCGTTGGACCTCTTGTCTATCCCACCCACCAGTGTCCAGAGTGAGCGTGTCTTCTCCCACATGGGAGATGTCCTCAGGCCGCGCCGCTGTCGCCTGGACCCGGAAACGGTGGAAAGGTTGACTTTCATCCGCTTCAACCTTTCCACCTTGGGATTACCCCAACACTCCAAGAACTAAGTTGCTGCCTGTAACCTAACCTCCTGCCTGCAATCCTCCATGCCCCCCTGCAAGCCTGCCTGCCTCCCCTTGGCCCTACGAGCTTGCCTGCCTGCCTGCCTGCCTGCCTGCCTGCCTGCCTGCCTGCCTGCCTGGCCCTGTGACTACCTGCCGACTCCAGTGCCTAATGCCTGCAAAACTGCCTGCTTGACTGCCTGCCTGCCTGCCAACCTGTATTCTCTCACACACACAATTGAAGGGTACTATTAGTGGCCCAATTTTTCTAGCCCTGGCCTGTCTCCAAACCAGGCAGGGCCACTCAAAGTGTCTTTGGAAAGGGTCAGTATTGGCCCAATGTTTCCCGCCCTGGCCTGTCTCCAAACCAGGCAGGGCCACTCAAAGTGTCATTGGAAAGGGTCAGTATTGGCCCAATGTTTCCCCGTTGGCCATGGCTGGTCTGAGAGAGACCCTAATACCTGCCTTCCTTGGTGCTTCACACCGTTCCCTGGGGTTTAGGCGCCAATCTGCTAACAAAGTGGTGAGGAAGCACTTTACAACAACCTACCTCAAAGACTGAGTATCAGGGGGCAAGCTCCCCTCCTTACAGCCTTAAAGAAATAGACCCAACCAGTTCTCCTGCTTCCACTCTGTCTCCTTGGTTGCCAAAACCCGGTCTCGTGGCGTGGCGATAGAAACTCTGCCTGCCAAGGCGGAAACAATCCTCCGTACTGGCACTTTGGCTTAGTGCCTTCCCAATCCCTAGCCTTGGAGGATGGTATCCTCTAAGCATGCGCCTAGGCTACACACACATACCTGTAAGCCAGACTAGATGCTTCCCTGCCTGCCCGGCCCTCTGCCAACCTGCCTGCCTGTCAGACTCCACCAGTCCCGGCTTTGAGCATGCCTTCAAGTTGCTTCTCATTCAACCTCCTCCAGTCTGCCCTTCTGGCCTCCCAGTCCCATACTTTGTCGTGTGGGCTGGTCTGTGAACCACTAAGAAGGGCTGTGGAAAGGGAAAGACAGGAGCTCCGCTTCTAGTGGGAAGAGGCAGGCCTCTCTGCAGGAAGTGTTGCCGCTGTGTGGGAGTTTTGTCCGCCTCCGCTACCGCTAATTTTCACTCTGAGCTGCAATGCACTGTGAAGGGAGGGACAAGGAAGCCTCCAGGTTTGGTTCTTGGTGGATACTCTGACCTCTGACGCACACTGACTGTGTGAGTCTGTAATTCACACAGACCTAGCTCTGTCTCCTCCGCCACTCTTTCCACTTGGCTGCCTGCTGTGGCTCACAAAGAAGGGAAACGTCCTTGTTGTGTGTGCGTACTCCTGTCCGAAAGTCCCCTGTGTGGATCTTGGTGCTGTGCTGTGTGACTCATTGTGCGCACACTCAGTGCTTAAACATTTTATAATCATTTCTGCCCTAACCCCGGAACGAAGGCTGCCGGACAAGAAAAGTTACTGGTTGCAAATCTAGGTTGTGATTGATGATGATGATGATTGAGTTATGGGAACACTCTTCAGGAACAGCTGGTGGTTGGCTTAGGGTTAGGGTTAAGGGGGATGTTTAGGCCTCCGCTACTCTGTCCTCTGGGCTGCACCACACTGTGTCTCACTAAGAAGGGCTGGAGTGGAATGTACTTGCGCGTACCACAGTTCTGCACAATAATCGTTTTTTTCTTAGAAATAGAAGAGCCTTTCAGGAGGAAGTTCCAGGCTTGGCTCTTGGAGTTGTGGAACTGCTGTGATTCACAACGAAGGGCATGGAGATGGAATGCCGGCACGGCAGTTAGGAGCAGTCTACCAGCACACAGCTGGGAAAGAAAGTCAGAAAGCTTGGCTTGCTGTCCTTTTGGAAGCCTGTGTGGTCAAAGACTCAGACTCACTGTAGCTCTGTGTCTTCTCCCTGCCTGCCTGTCAGGCTCCCCCCACTTCCGGCTTAGAGGAGGCCTTCCAGCCGCTTCTCCTTCACCCTAACATCATGGTCCAGTTAGTGCTTCAAGTTCAGCCCTGTCGCCACTGCCCTCAACTTGCCCATGCAGCAACCACGGCTGCGCCCGCCTCTTGGCGGAAAACCTCTTGAAGACCAACTGTAACAGTGCATTCACTCATCAACTATTTTGTTTGCACACACTGTGCCTCACAGAGAAGGGCATTGTGCATCTGTGCTAGAAAACAGCCGTTTTCATGCGAAAGCACCCTTGGACTCTGCCTGGGACAGTGACAGGACTCTGCAGGAAGGAGTGCCGCAGTGTGGGAGTGTTGTCAGCCTCCGGACCGCCAATTAGTCTTCAGTGGGCTGCCATTGCCATACACTGTGTCTCACAAAGAAGGACAACTTACTGCCGTGCTGGTGTCACCGTTACAAATAGGACAATTTATCAGAAAGTTCAAGGCTGGGCTCTTGTGGGGAATGTGATTCACTACGAAGGGCATGCCACTGGGATGCAATGCACTGACTGTGGCTCTCAGTGAAGGGAGGGAACAAGGAACCCTCCAATCCAAGCTTGGTTCTTGGTGGGTACTCTCTCTGACTCACACAGACAGTGAGCCTGTGGTTCTCAGGCCTACTGTCTTCCGTGGACTGCAAAGCTATGTCTCACTGAGAAGGGAACATGGCTGTGCTGGCCTGCTAGGAGTTTACGGGGAAAGCAGCACACAGCTCTGTAGGAAGACCCTCTGGCTTGCAGTCCTTTTGTCAGAGTGGTCTCAGGCCTCAGAGTCAGACACCATGTGGACTCTGCTTTTCCACTGGGCTACCAACTGTGGCTCACGAAGAAGGGCATTTTCCTGGCATCCTCCTCAGGCCATTCTGCCACGTTGGGCAGCAGGAGCTTCTTCCTGGCAATGTTCCTCCCCTACGGAGGCCCTGTGGCCTCAGACTCAGGCTATGTGGCCTCCTCCAGCCACTCTTTCCTCTTGGATGCAAAAGACTGTGGCTCACTAAGAAGGGAAGAGAAGTTGTGTGCACCACTCACTCCAGTAGTTTCTCTGACAGTTCCAGGCTTGGCTGTTGGAGTTGTAGGAGCTGGGATTCACAACGAAGGCCATGGTCGTGGATTGCTGGCCCAGCATTCAATTACTCCAGCTTGTGGCCTCCGCCACTCTTTCCTCTGGGATGCAAGACACTGTGGCTCACTAAGAAGGGAAGAGGAGTTGGGTGCCAGCACTCCAGTAGTTTCTCTGACAGTTCCAGGCTTGGCTGTTGGAGTTGTAGGAGCTGGGATTCACAACGAAGGCCATGGTCGTGGATTCCTGGCCCAGCATTCAATTACTCCAGCTTGTGGCCTCCGCCACTCTTTCCTCTGGGATGCAAGACACTGTGGCTCACAAGGAAGGGAAGAGGAGATGGGTGTCAGCCAGCACTCCATTAGTTTATTGCAAAGTTGCAGGCTTGGCTCTTGGAGTTGTGTGTGTGGGAACCAACTGTGATTCACAAAGAAGGGCATGGTAGTAGACTGCCGGGCCGGCAGTTAGCAAGTCTACCAGCACACAGCTGGGGACTTGGGGAGGAAGAGTCAGACTCAGAATGTGGCTTGCTGTCCTTTTTGCAGGCACTGTGGTGCCAGACCAAACTCAAGGTGATTGGCCTCCTCCACCACCGCCAGTCTTTCCTCTGGGCTGCAAGACGCCGTGTTTCACACGGAAGGGGGTCCCTGATACAGCACCGCCAAGACTTAGTCAAAAAGTGACATGTGGTGGACGGTGGTGCATCGCAGGCAGTGTGGTGCCAGACCAAACTCAAGGTGATTGGCCTCCTCCTCCAGTCTTTCCTCTGGGCTGCAAGACGCCGTGTTTCACACAGAAGGGAGGTACTGATTTGAACAGCATTCGTACTACGTACAGCACCACCCAAGAGTTTGTCAGAAAGTGCCATGTGGTGCATCGCAGGCAGTGTGGTGCCAGACCAGACTCAAGGTGATTGGCCTCCTCCGCAACTCAGTCCTCTGGGCTGCAAGACACTGTGACCCAAGGCCAGTGGCATTTAAATTCCTGTCATGCCATTCAGCTCCATCCTTTTTATACTGGAGCTGGCAAGGAGCCTGCCGCACTCTGGCTCTGTGCTGTGGTGCTCTCATACTCTGTTTTGTGGCTTGACCGGAGTGGCCGCCCTTACTCTGGCCTTATGGACGCGTCGACCAGAGATAGTCCTCCTCCTTGTATAGCCTTGTGGGCTGGGCTGTGGGCTGTAAAACTTAAGCCAGAGCAACCCCAGAGCCCTAACCCATTCCCATCCCTACCAAACTATTCCTGGCTGTAGCAGCTACGAGCTACGTAGCTTAACCACCTCAGGCTCTAACTGCTAATGTTTTTGTTGACCATGACCAAAAGCAGGGTTGCATTGGCTTTGGCTTTATTGCTTGTCCTTTAAGTGTGTGTGACTTTGACTGTGAATGTGAAGTGAAGGCAGAAGGACCTTGGTGATGGGGGGCCAATTTGAGAGGAGTAGAGGAGTAGACCCCTCATTCAGATTTGGGGAGGAACGGAATGTCTGTTTCTCCTGCTGCCTCTGAGAGAGGTGGAGGGGAGATTGGATGGATTCAAAACCAAACAACAAAAAAGTACAACAAACAGGCACGTCAGCCAGACCAAGTAGGGTGGTTGGCTGGTTCAGCATCAGCAGATTCAGCACAGCAGCACAGCAGACCAAGAGAAAAAAAAGAAATGCAAATTTGTTTCTGCCCCACTTTGTTTGCTTAGGATGCACTAGCCTTGTTGTGCAGCAGCAAGTCCATCACCCAGGCAGGTTTAAACTGTATTTCGCCTGCTCATTTGCGAGACCCGCGCCCACCCGCCCGCGCGCCCGACCGCGCGCCCGACCGCCCGCCCGCGCGCGTGCCCGCCCGCCCACGCGCCCGACCGCGCGGTAGCCACTCCCCCTGCCGCTGCCGCTGCCGCCGCCCACGCATGTACCCCCGCGCCACCGCCGCCGGCGCTGCGCCCGCAAGCCGCAAGTCTCGGTCAGACGTCAAAATGCGCAAAATCGCGACAGAAACGGAAACGAAAAAACAAAAAACGAAGCGACTAATTTTTGCGAATTTTCGCGAAAAACGGAGACGACCCGAAACGGAACCGGCCCGACTAACGACAACTCGAAAAAATTTTTTTCCAAGTCGTGCCCATCTCTAGCTCCTATGATCTTGTAGGTGGCTTTGCAATAAAGTTTTAAAGTTGGATTAAAATATTTAGATAGCTTGTTAAAATGTTAAAAAAAGCATGTAGATTTTAAACCAGAACTATTTTTATTAGGTATAACACTAGAAAACCGATAAACAAAATATATAACATTGCATATTTTGACAGCAACTAGGATCATACTGGCACAACAATGGAAAAATGGAAAAAATACCTACAGATGAAGAAATAATTAAGAAGATGCAGAAATGGAGCGACTTACTTTGAAGACTAAAGAGGAGGAAGACTGAGGGTATTTTCAAATGTGGAACCTGTTCTATCAGTGGTTAGAAAAGAGAAGTCAAGACTAAGGACCTAATTTGGGTCACCTAATGAATGTATGCAGAACCCAAGCACAGATTGGTTTTATTAATAGAAAACTAATAAAATGTTTAATTAAAAACATATGAAGTTTTGGACCATGTCTAACATCTGGACTGCAGGGGAACCATAAGAACGAGCCAAGAAGAGAATAATCATGAATACAGAAAACCTTCATCACTTGAATGCCAACAGTCAAGATGTAGCACACCTTGGCTTAGTCACGGATCCAAAGGGAGACAATAATCTTCATCGGAAGAAGGCTGAGACTCAGAAGGACAGCAGTTAACGAATTAGGGAGGGTCATCATGTGTAAGGAAGGAGGTGTGACTGGAGACTTTGGCTCCTTTTACACGACCCTTAAAGGGCCTTTTTACACGACCCCTAAGATCTGCTGGCCACTTAAATTCGGACCAGATATCTTAGGGGTTCCTCGCTCTTCCTCTGTCCCCACCCCCCTCCACACTTCCTGGTTTCTGGCTGCCTGAGGGAGGGAGAAAAAAGAAAGAAAAGCATGCCGGTTACCTCTGTTTTGTTCCCGGCAGCATTCAGATCTCTTAAAGGAGCGGGGCGCAAAAAAAGAACAAACAGAAGCCAGGAGAGCCCCGCACTCACTATCCTTACACCGGATCAAAAATTTGTCACATCCAACTGCTGTTTTGTCGCGCTAAGTGGGTGGGGTCGCACTTAATTGTCTGCAAAGTCCGGAGCTGGTGGGTAAACATTTTTAAGGTCCGGACCTTGCAGCCATTTGCGGCGGAGCTTAGGGGTAGTGTATAAACGCCCAAAGTCTGCTGCAAAATGCTTGCAGATGCGGAGCATAAAATTGTTTTCCCACCAGCAGCAGACTTTTAAAAAAATGAAGTACGACCACGCCCACTTAAGCGCACCCCAGCGCATTTTACAAGTACCTGGTCTTGAGGTGGGAAAAATCCTTGTCGCTGTTCCTTGTTGCTGTTTTAAAGCATTGCATGCCTGGCCCTCCTCTGCTTTTTGTTTTTGTTTTTGTTGGGTCCCCCCCCTTTTAACAGACAGGAATCCCAATGTCCTGGAACAATTAGCTGCTGCCGATGGCAGGCGGAGGTGAGCCTGCATTTTTCTCTCTCTCCCCTCACCGCAGACAGAAGCAATAGAGTGCGGGAGGTGGGAACACAGGAAGCAGAACAAAAACCATGTGGGGGGGGGGAATCTGCATTTATTTATTTATTTATTTATTTATTTAAATACTTATATCCCGCTCCATCTTCCCAACGGGAACTCTGGGCGGCTAACAGCGCAAGAAGCTAAAAAGCTAAAAAGGCTAAAAAGCTAAAAATAACAAGGCCACCAAGCAAGGGCAGCGGAAGGCAAGATGGCGGCAGACGGTAAGAGCAAAGAAAAGAAAGAGAAACTAACTAATGAGGACACCAAATGCTTCTTTGAAGAGGAAGGTCTTCAAAGCCCTCTTAAAGGCGGGCAGGGACTCCAGCAGGCGCAGCTCAGGAGGGAGATGGTTCCAGAGCGAGGGCCCCACCACAGAGAAGGCGCGGTTCCGCGTACGCGTTTTCCGCGCCTCTCTGGGTGTGGCCACTCTCAAGGAGCGTGCCTGCGACGATCTCGTGGGTCTGGATCCGGATGCCCTCAGGGAGATGCGCTCCGCCAGGTATCCTGGTCCCAAGCCGTGGAGGGCCTTGAAAACCAAGACCAGAACCTTGAACCTGATCCGGAAGACAACGGGGAGCCAATGCAGGCGGACCAGGACTGGGGTGATGTGCTCGAATCTACGAGCACCCACCACCAGCCTGGCCGCCGCATTTTGCACCCGCTGTAACCTCCGGACCAGGGTCAAGGGCAACCCCACGTAGAGGGCATTGCAATAGTCGATCCTCGAGATCACCAGGGCCTGCACGACTGTCCTCAGGGAGGACTCGTCAAGGTACTGACGGATCTGGGCGATCCTGCGGAGATGGAAATAAGCGGCCCTGGAGACGGCCATCACCTGGGCTTCCAGGGAGAGGGCCGAATCCAGGACCACGCCCAGATTCCTGGCCCTGTCTGTAGGCTGGAGGGAAGTACCCCCCAGACTAGGGAGGGGGCCATTGTACCGAGACGAAGGCGCCCCGAAGAACAGAACCTCCGTCTTCTCCGGATTAAGCTTGAGCCGGTTATCTCTGGTCCATTCCAGTATGGCCTCCAGGCACAGATCGAGGGAGCGAACCGCCTCCTCTGCAGACGTAGAAAAGGAGATATAGAGCTGCGTGTCATCAGCGTACTGATGACAGCGAACTCCATATCTCCTGATGACCTCCCCCAGCGGCCTCATGTAAACATTGAACAGCACGGGGGAGATTGCCGACCCCTGGGGCACCCCACAAGGGAGAGTCCAAGGAGCCGACAAGACATCCCCCAGCTGTACCCTCTGAGTCCGGCCGCCAAGGAAGGAACGGAGCCAGGCCAAGGCCTGACCACCAATTCCCGCCTCAGCGAGCCGGGCCAGAAGGTTACCGTGGTCGACGGTATCAAAGGCTGCTGAGAGATCAAGGAGGACGAGCAGGGAGGAACTCCCCCTGTCGGCCTCCCTGAGGAGGTCATCCTGCAGAGCGACCAGGGCGGTCTCGGTTCCGCGAAGAGGCCTGAATCCAGACTGGAAGGGGTCCAGGATATGATTTAACTCCAGGTATGACTGGAGCCGGACAGCAGCCACCCCCTCGACAACCTTGCCCAGGAAGGGAACAATGGCGATCGGACGGAAGTTGGAAAGATCGTCCGTCGCCAAGCCAGGTTTCTTAAGAATGGGTTTTACCACGGTCTCCTTCAGGCGGGAAGGGAAACAACCCTCCCGAAAGGAGGCCATGGCGATGGAAGAAAACCACTCTGGCATGTTCCCCTCGGCAGATTTTATAAGCCAAGCTGGGCAAGGGTCAAAGGGAGTGGCCGCCGGCCGGCAACGAGCCATAGCTTTCTGGAGGCCTCCGCTGAAGAGACCGGCCCGAACTCGTCCAGGAGGGGAGAACGGAGGGGTGAGGCACTGGAAGACCCAAAGGATGGACTAGAGCAGCTGGGGGGCAAGTCGGAACGGATGGCCTCAATTTTTGATCTAAAATGGGCTGCAAATTGCTCACTAGTGAAATCACTAGGAGGAGGCCGCAGCTGACTGGGATTGGAGAGGTCTCGAACCACCCGGAATAACTCCGCCTGGTGGCTCGAGGCCTCCCCAATTCTCAGGGAGGCATAAGATCTTCTAGCATCCCTGATCGCGCGAAGATAGCGGCCAGTCAGCTGTTTAAGGGCAGCCCTATTCACTTCCGTCCGGTTCGCCCTCCATATGACCTCCAGTCTCCTATGTTCTTGCTTCATCGACCGCAGCTCCTCCGTGAACCACGGGGAGGAGCGGCCTCGACATCGTAGGAGACGCTTAGGGGCAATCCGGTCTATTGCCCCGGCGGCACCAACATACCACCTTTCCACCAGGGCATCAACCGGATCGTCTGCCAGACCGCCAGAGAGCTCCCCGAAGACCTCCATAAACCTTGTAGGGTCCAGGAGCCTACGGGGGCGAGCCCAGGTGTAAGAAGGGCGCTCCCCACGGGGTGGGGGGGGCGATCGACAGGGAAAATTTTAGCAGGTAATGGTCCGACCATGACACGGGCAGGGGCAAGATGTCCCCAACCCCCAGACACGAATCCGGCGACATGGAGGAAAAGACCAGGTCTAGGGTGTGGCCAGCTCTATGGGTGGGGCATAAAACATGCTGAGATAAGTTCATGGAAGCCATGGATTCCATGAATTCCAGAGCCGCACCAGAGAGTTCCCCCTCGGCATGCAAGTTGAGGTCCCCAACCACCAAAAGGCGGGGCGACCTCAACAAAGCAGCCGAGATGAACTCAGCGATCTCTGGTAGGGATTGTGCTGGGTTGCGGGGAGCACGGTACACCAGCACAATGCCAAACTTATCTCGCTGACCCACAGATAGATGGAGGCATTCCACCCCAGAACACACCATCGTCGCGGACCTGCTAACGTAAAGGGATTCCCTGAAAACGATGGCCATCCCACCCACCCCTACCCTCCGATCTGCCTGCCCACTGAACCTGAAACCCGGGTGGGCACAGGAGAGAGAGGGAGGCCCCGCCCTCCGCGCCCACCCAAGTCTCGGTGATACACGCCAGGTCGGCGCACTCATCCAGGATGGAATCGAGGATGAGCGGGGTCTTATTGTGCACCGACCTGGCGTTAATCAGCAGGCAGGTCAGACCGGAGGCGCTGGCGGGATGGCACCCAGGTAGATGGCGGTGGACGAAGGGATCAGAACGGGGGACAGGCCTTAGATGCCGGACCCTAGTTCTTCTTACCCGACCGATCCCACCGTCCAGAGCGTACCTCCCACGGCCAGACACCACAGAGATACGAGTCCCTGCCGACATGGTGGCCTAGGAAGGGGAAGAGAAAAAAAACAAACCAAACAGTTACAATGTTATAAAAGCAATACAATTAACAACAACAAAAGTACACTACAAGAAGTGTAATATATATATAATGGAAACTATAACAAAACGCGATAAAACTAAAAAACACAGTAAAAAAGGAAAATACAAAAGAGATTAGGCACATAGCCAGAGCAGTGTGGAAGAGCAAGGAGGGGGGTGGGGTGGGGAAAGAAGATACAGAGATGAGGTCGGCTGGTGGCACAGAGGGGGTGTAGCGAACCGACCTGATCGGGGAGCTACAGGAGGGGGAGTGGTGAGCAGGGGGGACAGGCGCTTCCAGAGCGTCGGGGGATACAAATCCAAGTCCGGACAGTCAGGAAAAATGGCCAATCCCCCCGAGGGTTCAGATTGAAATCCAAGGCCCCCGTCCGTGCCATTCCGCGGGTGGGTCCTCTACAGCGGCAGCGATGGCAGGGCCCCAACGGCACCTGGGTGGGGTCTACCAGAGCGCCGACGGAGGTGGGACCGCAACGTCCACCAGGTCGTGCCGGCCTGCGGCGGTGGTTTCTCCGGGGCGGCGGCGGCGGTGGTGGGGCCGCGCCGACTCCCTCGACCGTGCCAGCCCGCAGGCGGAGCCTCTGGGGGGCGGCAGTGGCAGGGCCGCGGCGGCACCAAGACAAGGTCATCCATGCCGCAGCGGCCTCCCAGGGGTGGCGGCAATGGATGACCGCAGGAGAATTGCAGGCCGAGCAGGTGAGTACATCGGCGTCTTGCCAACCAGCGAAGACAGTCTCAGGAACCCTACGCCCCTAAACCCCCCCTTCGAGGCCCTGGCAGGCCCATAGGAAGAAAATTAGGCATAAAGAACTGAATTAGGCAGCATAAAAAGGAACACAGAGCGCAGCAAGCGCTGGAGGCTGCAGCTGCCGTCCGCCATCTTGGTATATTTTATGGTCTTGAGTTCCAGCAAAGGCTAGGCTGGCTGGCTCAGCTGGTCACAGCAGATGGAATGAAGTGCCGGAGTTGGAGCCAGTTCCGAGGTCTGTCAGGTAAGTGTCTCTCTGCACGGCCCCTCCCCTGCAGCCTTTGTAGACTCTCCCTCTGGGATCCTCTCACAAGCCCAGAAAGAGGCACAGGTGATTTTTCAGCCCTGAGAGGGCTGCCAAGCAAGCAGGCGGACACTTACAGATCTTGAGTTCCAGCAAAGGCTAGGCTGGCTGGCTCAGCTGGTCACAGCAGATGGAATGAAGTGCCGGAGTTGGAGCCAGTTCCGAGGTCTGTCAGGTAAGTGTCTCTCTGCACGGCCCCTCCCCTGCAGCCTTTGTAGACTCTCCCTCTGGGATCCTCTCACAAGCCCAGAAAGAGGCACAGGTGATTTTTCAGCCCTGAGAGGGCTGCCAAGCAAGCAGGCGGACACTTACAGATCTTGAGTTCCAGCAAAGGCTAGGCTGGCTGGCTCAGCTGGTCACAGCAGATGGAATGAAGTGCCGGAGTTGGAGCCAGTTCCGAGGTCTGTCAGGTAAGTGTCTCTCTGCACGGCCCCTCCCCTGCAGCCTGGGGAGTTGCCAGTGGATTTTAGGGGTCGTGTAAAAGCAACCTTTGTATTCCTGATTACTATGTATGTGTATAAAAGCTGCCCAGGGAAGAAAGCTGTCAGGAGAAAGCATGTGTGCTGGTTACATACCACCGCATAGAGCTTAAAGCACTCTCTGGGAGGTTTGCAAGTCATGATACAGGCCTATGCATTCCCCACTCCCACATCAAGTGAGGTGCTCAATTAACCGACCTTGGAAGGATGGAAGGTTGAGTGAACCTTGAGCCAACTACCTGTGATGGAACCCCAAGCTGTGAGCACAGTTCTAGTTGCAGTCCAGCAGTTTAACCAAGGCGCCACAGGGCTGTTCACTTGAAATGTGGTGCTGGAGGAGAGTTTTCTGGATGTTGTGGGCAGCCAGGAAGGCATGCGAGAGGCTCATAGAACAAAACAAACCTGAAATATCCAGTTAACCAAACTGGTCACTAGTAGGAGCCAGAGACCATGCTATGTATATTGTAGTGCTGTCCGTGTTTTATAACAGGGTCCACTACAACCCACATTTCTCAGCATCCATGGGGGTGTGGGGGATGGGATTAGAATGGATCCCCTGTGGATACAGGGGTCCCACTAGAGCTGCTTCTACAGCTTGTGCAGATCATCCCATGCATAAAAGACACTTATAGGTGCACAAATTTCTTTCCAGAAAGCCAGGTTTATCCGCCTTTGAAGTCGTGTGGGGTAGCAGTGAAGCAGTCCAGGTTTCCTTCATAGCTGGTACGTCCATCTCGGTGCAGCTGGGGCCTCTCTTTCTTCCACCACCTCTGTGCCAGAACAGAAGGTTACCAGTGGAGGACTTGGGCAAAACAGACATAAGAAGACATATTTTGTCAAACAACATGATATCAGCACCTCCTCGGTCCCTTCCCCCTTTTCCCTGTGATGGGTTTCTTCAGCTTCTCAAGCTCTTCTCAGCCGTGAAGACATCTGCAGAGAAACAGTGTTGTGTAGTGGTTAGAGCAACAAACAGCGAGGGGCAGTGAATCTGTTTTGGGCTTCTGTCCAAGCGTTACTGAAACAATCCGATCTGCTCAAACCGTTCTCAAAAATAGTTTCAGCCATTTTTGGTAGCTCTTTGTGAGCTCTGTCAGGTGGGACCTATTTGGCAAGTCAACCAATGTCCAGGGTTTGCCAACTTCCACCGGGTAAGATTGTTGTCCTGGGGCTTTGGAAAAGAAGGCTCAAGGTTCTTTCATCTAAAAGAGGGATATGGTAAGCCATGTCGGTCACTCAGTGGAAAAACAAACAGTTATAGTCCCTGGTAAAGGGATGACAACTCAGGTTATGGAACTCACTGCCAAGTTGGCCTAAAGTTGCATCCGTTGACTCATCTCAGGTGTAGTTGTTCTTTGACAATAACTCAGACTTGACTAGCAAATTGGAACCTACCCACCCCCTCCTCCCCCCCACCCCGGCCAAACAAAGAATTTTATGTAATAAGGACTCAGACTTGGGACTTTGGAATCAGGACTTGATACCAGAGATTCATTCTTAGGACACGGGACCAGAGATTCGGAGTCGGGACTTCATATCAACGATTCGTCCTTGGGACTTGGGATCACAGATTTGGAACCAGACTTGGGACTCAGACCAAGAGACCTGCCGACATCCCTGGCCAATTCTTTCCCAGTCAAAAATCTTGCATGCCCGCCTGCCCAACAGAAGGAGGATCATCTCAGACTTGCTTGCTTGTTGCGGCTAAAGAAGAGGTGCTTTGCAGATTTCAATCACAGTGACAACCCTGCTCCACATTTCCCAGACTTGCTCAAACATCTAGGAATCGGAAGCCAGGCTTCTAAAGAATGAAACCCTCAAAGCTTTTTCGGGGAACCTCTTTTTCTAGCTTCCCTAGCTAGCCACATTTTATTATTATTATTATTATTATTATTATTATTATTATTATTATTATTATTATTATTATTATTATTATTATTATTATTATTATTATTATTAGAGATGGGCACGAAACGAGTGATTTTTTGTTTTTGTTTTCGTTTTTTCGTTTCGTTACGCAATGAAAAGGAAAAGATTTTTAAAAAAAAACAAAACGAAAACGAAAACGAAACGACCAAATTTGCCGTGTTTTTCGTTTTCGTTGCAGCAGATGCATTGAACTAAAAAGAATGCTAACGAAACAGCAATTTTTTGTTTTCGTTTTCATTTTTTCATTTCGTTACCTAACGAAACGAAAACGAACTTTTTTGGAAAAAACGTCACGAAAACGAAAACGAACCAAAACGGACCCCCTAAACGACCAAACGACAAACGAAACACCATTTTTTGAGTCGTGTCCATCTATTATTATGATTATGATTATGATTATGATTATGATTATGATTGATTATGATTATGATTATGATTATGGTTATTAACCACACAGCCATCTACGCTGGATTTTGTATTACCAATCACTAGTCAAATGCTTCCCAAGCGATTAGGACTCAGTGATGTATCAGCGAATTATGCGAGCAGATCCCAGTAAAGTGGCTTTCTGCAGCTGACTGATGGTGACTTTGTCAACTCCAATTTGTTCTAAATACTTGCTTAGCTCTTTAGGTATTTATTATTATTATTATTATTATTATTATTATTATTATTATTATTATTATTATTATTATTATTATTATTATTATTCTCAAGCTAAACAAGTTGAGGATCCGTGTAGCCATCACAAAAACCAAATACAAAAGTGGAACCAGTGAATACACCTTTAGGCTACTAGAAAAATAACAAAAACGTTGCTAATATTTCGAGGGCGAAACCCTCTTCCACAGAGTAGTACCAATAGGTTATAACATGGCCAAAGATGGATTTGCCAGGCATTATTTCTTAGATGTAAGGTCCTTGGCAAGATGGGGAAAAAGCCAGGCAGCTTCTTAGCTGAGGCTCGGAGCTTGGATGTTGTAGACCGCATCCAGAATGAAGAGAGGGAGGTGTTTTTATTGCTCCAGTCTAAAGACATGTCATGGCTTTCATGTACACACATTCACACCTCTCCTCAATGTGGCTCATTGAGGCCAATGGCCCCTGCCTGGCCAGCGAAGGGGGAGGGGGGCTGGTGCAGAAGGCCCGTGCATTTCATTTGAGGATTGGGATAAAAGATGGAAAAGTCCACTGGGTGTAGCCAATTGGACCAAATAAAAAGGAAAGAAATTACCCAGTGTTGCAGTCTTGTCATGTCTCTGTTGATGGTCCATTTGCCTCTTCCTTGTTGGGGGGGGGGGGCCTCATTTCTGATATCTCAGTATTTCCAGTTGAAGCAAAACAAGTTGAGGAGCCATGGAGCCATGACAAAAAACAAACACAAAAGTTTTCTCTTCCATGTTTCATCTTTTGGAAAGTTTTTAAGGAGGAAAAAAATAAACAAAATCCTCACCCTTCCCTGTGCCAGAGCTTCGGAAACTCTTTACGGGACTCGTGCTTCCAGAAAGGTCCGTGCAGGGGAGCTGTTTGGTGAAAGCTGTAGTTCCCCAAACACTAACTTTTCCTCACTGCAGTCCATCCTGGGCAATCTGGAGCATTAGAAAAAGGGACACGCTGTCACCTGGCAGCTGCCGACCAAACCAGCCTGGACAAGCAGGAGCTGTTACATCACATGCATGCATAAAACATTATGGTTTCCCCCACTACACCTGTTTGACAGTAATGGAATAGTCCTGGGTTTTGCTGACGGATAATCACTTCAACAGGCACATCATGAACCTTCCTGGACCTCTGTGCATGCATGGCCGCTCCGCTGAATGCCCGGACGGCTTTGCTCGCACTCCACCCAACCAGCCTTCTAAAGGAAGGCTGGGAATAATCAATCTGCAACCAAGATTTCATCTCTCCCATAGTCTAATTTACTCTGCCAGACAGAAGATTGCAAGTCATTAATCATATATTGAGTGCTCTCGGTGGCTTTCAAATTTACCGGCCAAGGAAGGCGCGGAGAGACTCCTTCTGTCCTGAAGCACAACCGAGGAGAGAAAGACCTCAGCTCCGTCTCTGGTGGAGAGACAGGTCTTCCGTGGCTGGTTGGCTGGAAGCATCCCTTTCCTCAGAGATAGAAAAAAAATGAGTCCAGGTTATGGAGCTGAGACAGAAGAAGTGGATAATATTGTTTGAGAAGAATCCATTCATCTTGGTTTTGGCCCAGCCAATGGTGGACATGGCTGAGCACAGTTTCTTCCGAATCTCATAATTCGTGGAGTAAATCTTTGCTTGTGGGACACTTTTAAGCTCCGTGAGGCCATTCACTTCCTTACGTATCTGTTGAGCAACCCTGCACATGCAACTTGGCAAAAGGAGTATTTTCTTATTACTTAGATGATGCCAGAAGCTATAACAACAACCAAGTGCTGGGGTTGGTGCACCCAAGTGGTCAGCCCCAACACAGACATTGATGGTAAAACTACAAAGTTCAAGTGTCCCTCCGATTTCAAAGTCAGACAAAAATCTATGACATCTTCTCCCATTGGGTTGGGTGTCCATAGAAGAATCAGCTCCACATGCAGAGTCTTCAAAATCCCAGAATAAAATATCAGTTCAATGTTATGCAATTCATGAATTCACTGTGTGGATTCACACACACTCCCCAACACAGTCATATAAGAATTAAAGCTAGACCAGGTCAGCAGAGGCCTCAGCAGACCAAGCGGTGACAGTAGCATCTTCAGTTCCCCCACTATTTCGGATTCAAAATCCTTTACTCAGAGCCATGCTTTTTCTTAATCTCACCTTGTTGGGCTGAATCAATGGGCCTTTTTACACGACCCCTAAACTCCACCGCAAATGGCTCCCAGCTCCGGAGCTTAAATTGTTTACCCACCAGCTCCGGAGTTTACTGAAAATTAAGTGCGACCACGCCCACCTAAGTGGGTCCCAGCGCACTTTTCTTGTACCTGCTCTCCAAGGGTGAAAAATCTTGATGCGGATGTGCCGGGCTCTCCTCGCTTCTTTTTGTTGTTGATTTTTGCCTCCTGCCCCTTTAAGAGAAGGAACCAGGAAGTGACGGGGCTCCCGGCAGCTTCCACCGGCACCGGGAGGTAAGCCTTTATTCTTTTGTCCCTTTTTCTCTCCCTCCCCTCACGCAGCCAGCAGCCAGGAAGTGCGGAGGGGTGGGGATGCACGAAGAGCGACAAACCCCTAAGATCTCTGGTCCGAATTTAAGTGACCAGCGGATCTTAGGGGTCATGTAAAAGCGCCCAATGTTTCCTCGAGGTCACATGGGCATTATCCTTCTAGGTGAGAAACAAGGCACAGCATTTTTTTTCCTCCTCGCATTCTGAGAAAAAAATTCTGGCCATTTTTGTGCTGTCCTTACCAAAAGAAGCAAGAACAGCCCCAAGAGAGAGATTTATTTATTATTTATTTTATTTTGAATATTTTTACCCCACCTTTCTCCTTGGAAAAGGACCCAAGGTGGCATTCGATAATGAGGGACAATATGCAGCCCAGAAGATTTAAGGCACAATTTAAGTTACGAACAGGGAATTAGAAGAGACATCTTAGAACATTAAAATGCAACGTTAAAGCTACAAAGAGCACACAAAAAGGAAAAAAATCCATTATGAGAGGTGGAAACTAACATGGAAATCACTGTTGTTCTTATGAAATCAGTCAATGCTAGAGATGGTTATTCGTTATTCATTTTGTTATGTAGCAAAATGAATAAGGAACCCCAGAGTGGATTTAGAATGAAACAAAACGAACAAAAAAAATTGGTTTGGTTCGGTTCAGTTCATTAATGGCGGCACCGGAGATGTCTCCTACCTGGTGCTGGTCCTTCCTGGTTGGAGGTCCGATCTTCCTGGGTGCAGGAAGTGTGACCGGGGGGGGGGGGGGTAGGGTTAGCGGGCCACATGGTCAGCAGTTTTAAAAATACAATAAAAATGAAGTTAAAAATTAATATTTTTTTAAAAGGAGTGCTGACCTGGCTGGGGTGGCTGGCTTGGCGACCTAAAATAAAGAAAAAATATAAAAAATAAAACCAGCGCCGACCCCATTCCAGGGGCCGCGTGGGGTCAGCGTTTGAAAAAAAGTCCAAAAACAAAAAACAAAAACGGAGTGCCAATCCGGCCCCAGGGGTGGCTGGGTTGGCACCCTAAAATCAAGAAAAAATATTAAAATTAAAACCAGTGCAAAGTCCAAAAACAAAAAACAAAAACGGAGTGCCAATCCGGCCCCAGGGGTGGCTGGGTTGGCACCCTAAAATCAAGAAAAAATATTAAAATTAAAACCAGTGCCGACCAGGCCCCAGGGGCCACACAGTTGGCGCTTGAAGAAGAAAAAAATAGCCCTGCGCTAGAGCTGTAGCACGAACCAGGAATCCAGAAGTAAAAATATAAAAATAATATAATATAAAATAAAAGGATTGTCTTGCTGCCACTGCTGCCGCCAGACAAGATGATATGGATGATGATGATGAGGATGCTGCCAGTCCAGTTTGTGCAGTTGCAACGTCTGTGTTGTTCTTAATTTTATTTTATTTTTAATGTTTTTCCCCACCCCCGCGCTGTCAAATTGATTAAATCGCACAAAGGGGAAAAATGAATAACGTATCAACAAACCAGCAAAATTATTTTTTTCTTAAAAAATCATTAAAAACGAAACAAACTGAACCAAACTCTAAAACGAACCAAACCAAAGCGAATTGCCATTTTTTGGGTTTGTGCCCATCTCTAGTCAATGCAATCCTGCATGGTAATCCATCTAAAAGTCACATAGTAGGTAGTCCCACGTTCAGGGAAAGCTTGCCTGAAGAGAACATAAGAACATAAGAAGAGCCCTGCTGGATCAGGCCAAAGGCCCATCTACTCCAGCTTCCTGTATCTCACAGCGGCCCCACCAGATGCGTTTGGGAGCGCATGAGACTAGATCTCTGTCTCCTGATACCACTTCCCTGCCTCTGGCCCTTGAAGTACCCTGGTTTTAAGCCTGGATATTACACCCCACCATCATGGTTTGTAATTTGTGATGGACTTTTCCTCCAGGAATCTGTCCAATCCCCTTTTGAAGGCATCCAGGCCAGATGCCATCACCACATCCTGTGGCAGGGAGTTCCACAGACTAACAACGCGCTGGGTGAAAAAAATATATTTTCTTTTGTCTGTTCTTACTCTCCCAGCCCACAATTTGAGTGTATGTCCCCTAATTCTGGTATTTGCCTGCTTCCAGAAAGACAGTAGTGATGGGGATGGAAAAGATGAGAGTTAAAAACACACTCAGGCCTTTCTTTGTCTTTTTTTGTACGGTTCTCCCCACACATCCACACCCACCCGCACACTTTACTCAGGCCTCTTGCTACATATACGGTTATTCTGTTTACAGTGTCATTAATATCCGACTTTGCTTTGTGTCGTATGGGGTTGGAAAAAATAGCACCAGTGGGGAAGATCTGTGTGCTATGTCGTTTCTGACAAACACACCAGCCCAACAACCGTGGTGTGCTGGTGCCTCTTGACCTTCCGTCACTGTCACTTGGATTTCTCTGGTGTGTGTTTGTTACTCTGCCTCGGAGTCTTCCAGAAAAGCTGCCTCCTCGTCCAACGCATCCTGTGAATAAGAAGGTTGGTGTTGAGTTGGGGAGACTCGGCTTGATCAGAACTCATTTGCGATGCACAGGAAAAGACAAACGCCAGGGCCGGGAGAGGGCGGATGAAAAGGGAGCAGGTCAAAGGCACCCCCTCGCCTTCAAGACTGACGATTTTAATTAGGCCTCGTTATTTCTCCTCCAAAAGGGCTCCCTCCTGCCTTTCGGAAAGACAGGCATCTCCAAAGGCTGGCGTCCGGAGACATCAAGTGAGAGCGCTCGGCCCTCCAAACGGATATGTTTTAATCATCCGCTTCTAATGAGGGAGGGTGCCAGCGGAGCAGCACCATTGCAAATGCCTGTAACCGTGTCCAGCCTCCTGCAACCCGCTCATCCGTCTCGTGACTCAGAAATGCTCCATGCCCAAAACTCCAGCCAAGGTCAATGCCCTGGGGTGGTGGATGGAGAGACAGCGGCTCAGCCCGTGGCTGAAGTCCACAGCTCTAGCAACCAGGGCTGTTAGGGTGAAGCTCAGCTCCTGTGAAACCAACATAGGAATTGAGAGAACATAAGAACATAAGAGCCCTGCTGGATCTCGCCAAAGGCCCATCTAGTCCAGCTTCCTATATCTCACAGTGGCCCCACCAAATGCCTCCGAGAGCGCACGAGACTAGGTCTCTGTCTCCTGATACCACTTCCCTGCCTCTGGCCCTTGAAGGGCCCTCGTTTTAAGCCTGGAGATGACACATCTCCATCATGCTTTGTCACCTGGGATGGACTTTTCCTCCAGGAATCTGGAGAGGATAGAGGTAGGAAGAGGAATGGCCACCGCAGGGTGTTTGATGCCTTCCTGTTTGGCACCTCCCTCTGCCCGGGGATTCACAGGCACATTAGCAACTTTCCGGCATCAAATGCCGGCCTTGGGGCCATCTTATAACAATGCCCTTTTAAACCCTCTAGATTTCAGGATCCTGAGTCAAAACCCATGTTGCCCTGCAGTCGGGACAGCTCAGACAGAGATCCAGTCATGTCCAGTCACTGCACTCTTTGTGTCCTCAGAGACACTCTGGCTACTCGCACATGGTTACCAAGTGATTGTCAGTATTTTGTCTTTGCTCAGAACAGAACCCAAACTGGACAAGAGTGACCAGGAAAGGGAACAAACATCCCAAGAGCAAGGAACAGGGGTCCCTTCCGATCCTGTTGGGCTGCAAGTCCCATCAGCAATGGGCAGAATCTTAACAATAGGTTGCTTTTATGTAAAAGAGAAAGAAAGAAAGAAAGAAAGAAAGAAAGAAAGAAAGAAAGAAAGAAAGAAAACTGGAGAGAAGGAAGGTGAGAGAAATGAGTAGAGAATGAGTCCCCCCCCATGTGTACAGAATGCGGGCTGATATTGGTGGGGAGGAAATGTTGAAGAGCTTTGAATTTCTGATTGAAATTTTCTTTTGCCGTGCTGTAGAACTACAGTGACTCATAGAGGAGAGTAGTTTCAAGTTCCCCAGACTATCCACCCCTTTCTCACAAACTGGCACTTGAAGTCTCAATAACGCACTCTGGGACATTTCTAGAATAAAAAGTTGTCACTACTTACAATTGTGAACAAATCAACAGCAAACTAACACAGTAGCTGACTTTCAACAGACGAAAGAGAGGGAAAGGAAGAGCAGTCAGCAGAGAGCCAGGCTTTCTCTGAATTCAGAGGCGGGACGAACGATTGCTGAGTGCTGGACAGATTTGAAAGTCACATTGCCTAGAAAGTTCCCACACCCACCCACACCTTCTGCGGGCAGCATGCGAGGTTGTAAAAGCTCCAAGAAGAGAAGACCTACAGGGATGTAGTGATGGAACTGATCTCCTGGAGAAGAGTGTATCTTCAAATGGTCATGTTGCTTTGCAGATAGCATCCGATATCTTTCTTTGTCTTCTCCTCCGATTGCCATAAGCCACCTTGAGTTCTAAAGTGACATAGGCAAGTACAGTATCCCGAATTCAAGGCTCAGAATAATTCTCTGGTATGACCACCTGGCCACTGTAAGTAGAGTGGCAACAATTCAGGAGTCCAGCATTACCCCTGTCATTCCTGTCCATCAACACACGCCGTTCCCATGTGACATGGCCACAACGCCATACCTCAGCCTCATTCTCCTTTCCGGTGCTAGCTTCCCCCAACCTTGCATGCGGTTTGTGCCATGGTCCAGCTGGTATTCCTTGAGAATTCCCTGTGGGATTAGGGGGACAAGCGGCTGTACGTGGAGAGCCAAGAGCGAGGCAGGTGAAATAAAGAAACCTGCAGTGCTCAAGTTCTTGTTCAGTCTATAAATAAAACCCTTGGCCTAGATCCAACGGCTGGTTCCAACTAGAAGGAAGCTCACTGAATCAATGTTGGGATTTATGGAAGTTCTGATTTATTATCCAACCAGTCTCTCTCAACAGGTCTGCTCTACCTGGGGCTCACCAGTGGACGAAGGTGAGCGCTTATGCTTGGCCTGCCTTTGCGTGAGTCACAGGTCACAGTTGGCACTAGAGATGGGCACGAAACGAGCAATTTTTCGTTTTCATTTTCGTTTTTTCATTTCATTATGTAACAAAACGAAAAACGAATTTTGTCTCCAAAGTGAAACAAAACGAACTGAAACAACAGAAATTTTGTCGTGCGTTTCATTTTCGTTGCGGCAAATACATTGATCTGTAATGAATGCTAACAAAACAGCAATTTTTTGTTTTCGTTTTCATTTTTTCATTTCATTACGCAACGAAACAAAAACAGAATTTTTTGCAAAAATTCACGAAAAATGAAAACGAACCAAAACGGACCCCCTAAACGACAAACGACAAACGAAACACAATTTTTTTGAGTCGTGCCCATCTCTAGTTGGCACTTTAAAAGGGCAGAACACAGGACATCACTGGAGAAGCACACCTCTGGCCTCCCTCAGCTGCTGTGGTTGACACCTCTTGGAAGCAACGGTCCTCTATAGCTTGCCACAGCAGATTGTCACCTGAACCCACCTGGCCCAAAACAAAACAAAACAAAACCTACCCTCCAATAAAAGTGTTCTGCTTATATACTGCCCCCATACCACTTCAAGTAGTCTCTGGGTGGTTTACAGTTTAATTATATATTGCAGGCTACACATTGCCCCCCCCCCACCAGCAAACTGGGTACTCTTTTTACCGA
>JAWVWN010006461.1:0-35208 GCA_037367305.1 Phrynocephalus vlangalii | reverse complement strand
CAGTGTTAACTCGGGCCAATCTGGTTAGCAGACAAAAATTCCCATCCGGCCCTGAAGCGACCAGCTATTCTCTCTCTCCACCAAGGAGAGGAGGGAAGGAGACTGCGAAAAAGAAAAGATATTCTTAGGGTTTTGCAAAGAAAGTAACATTCCTCACTTTTTATTCATTCCCAAAATATCTTGGGAGTGGAGATATGTTACTGTGGAGATCTTGAATTGCCCAGGGACCAACCAATGAGACTCCCTGGAGTCACAAGTACATGAGGCCATTTCACTCTTAAGGTGTGTGGATTGTGCTAGACTTTCAAGACCGACTCCTCTGCCCTATCAAATAATATTTATTTCTCTTCTTCTCATATCCTTCCCTGGTGCTTTGGCTCAAACAGAGGTATCATTTAAGTAAATAAGATATAACGTAATGCAATTAAACAATCTCCCTAAGCAAGAAGCATCAAGGCAACTTGCAATTATTGCTAAAGCCACACAATACAGTTATTTAATGTGTTGGGCTTGAATGATTATAGTTCCATAGAGTTTTAGAACACCACCACCTGTTTTTCAAAGATTTCATGGCTTTTGATGAATCCACAGTATAAGATCTCTAGTATGACCTTGACAGAGTAGCTAAAGGACTCCGCTTTTGATATATATATCTCTAGTATGACCTTGACAGAGTAGCTAAAGGACTCCGCTTCTTGAAGCAGAGTGTGATCTCAGTTGAAGTCCTTCTATAAATACTGCTGGGGGGGGGGGTGTGGTTTGCTTGCTCTGTTGCTGATTGTAGGTTCGTTTGTTCTTTTGTGATCTGCTGTGTGGCTGAGGCGGTCGTTAAGGGCTTAACTGCTGGTGGGTTAGATGGCTGTTTAGAGAGTCATACAGATCACGCTCTGCTTCAAGAAGAAAGAAGCCAGAGCACCAGCCTGAAGATGACGAGTGAGACCTCGTCGAAACGTCGCCAAAACAACCAGATTTCTACACGGGAAGAAACCCGAATCCACCCCAACATGCATATATATCTATATATATATATATATATATATATATAATATATATATATATATATATATATATATATATATATATATATATATATATATATATATATATATATATATATATATATATATATATATATATATATATATATATATATATATATATATATATATATATATATATAAAAGAAGTGAATTGTGACTAAGGTGGTTACTTCATGTCCTTCTTTGTTCTGTGACTAGTTTTGTCCCGTGACAGCGTTGGTCGCGATCACGTGGTTTTGTCCCTGTTTCAGTGTTCCCATGGTCATGATAACTTGTCTTGTGACAAGTGTTACCTCACGGTCTTGTGCCGTGACAAACACTGAATTTGTCTCGCTTCCTTTTTCCTCTTTTTTTAAAGGGGGGGGGCTTAAAAATTATTTTTCAATATTTTGCTTCTGAAAAGTCAAAATAAAAAAAAACCTGGGCACAGTTTTCTGAGAGAAATGAATGTTTTGTTGCGTGACAGTCATTACTACATGGTGTCTTGTCTTGGAGCAGAAAGCGGGAACAAAGTGTGACAAGGGAAAACCCTACCCCAGCACCAGGTACAGCATTGTTGCACTTAGCACCTGTTCCGTGGGCATGGTCGAGACAAATTTCAGTAGTTGCGCGGCAGACGTGAAGTAACACTTTTTTGTACTGCTCTGAACAGAGACAAAATGGACGTGAAGTAACCGCATAGGTGGACTTTTCCGACAAGTTTGTGTTGTCACCTGCCAAAATCAGATTGGACTTTCAAATCTTGATTGGAATGGAGGCTGTGCTCCCTGCCCTTATTTTGACATTGTAATGCCATTATTTATATATTTATTTATTTATTTATTTATTTATTTATTTGGATTACTTTTGTCCTACCTGTCTCCTTCAAAAGGGCCTGAGGCGGCTTATATCTTTGAAAAAGACAAGATTTGCAAGTAGAGATGGGCACGACTTAGCGGTATTCCCGTTTCCGTTTCCGTTACTCGTTTCCGTTACTCTACGGAAACGGTAACGGGAATCACTGCCCCAGACTTCGAGCTCGAACCGACGAACGAACAATTTGGTCTGATTTGTCGTGCTCGTTACTTGCATCGCGCAATGCCAAGCGGCACAGAAAAAAAGTTTTTAAAAGTTAAAAAAAAACCCGATTCCCGGCCCTAAAAGTAGGCGAAAACTGTCTGAGGGCACCTACCAGGCCAGAAGGGTGTTTTATTTGGGGGGGGGTTCCCCACCCCCCTCTCCTTGGCTATTGCTACTGCTGCGCTGCTGGTACCAGGCTGGGAGGGCGCATCCATTTGCCATGCAGTGCGGGGGATCCAAAATGGCGACCGCAATATTTTTTTTGAAATCGTTGCCCAAAACCCCACCAAAGCACCACAGAAACATGCGGAAATTAGCTATTTTAAATGCTTGAATTTTTACAGTAGCAGCAGTGGGTTTTTCTTGCAAAAAAAGTCTCCGTTGATTTTATTTTATTTTATTTTATTTTATTTTATTTTTTTACACCTGCGCATTCGCAATGATGGGCTCGCCCATGGGAGTGGACCATGCAAAGTTTTGGAGCCATTCCACCAATCGCATGGCCAGGTTTTGCTGACTGTACCAGGCTGGGAGGGCGCATCTATTTGCCATGCGGTGGGGGGGGGATCCAAAATGGCGACCGCAATATTTTTTTTGAAATTGTTGCCCAAAACCCCACCAAAGCACCACAGAAACATGCGGAAATTAGCTATTTTAAATGCTTGAATTTTTACAGTAGCAGCAGTGGGTTTTTCTTGAAAAAAAAAGTCTCTGTTGATTTTATTTTATTTTATTTTATTTTATTTTTTTACACCTGCACATTTGCAATGATGGGCTCTCCCATGGGAGCAGACCATGCAAATTTTCCACCAATCGCATGGCCACTTGGCCAGGTTGACCACAGAGACTTCTGGGATGTGCCAATCGGGCATAAACAGCCCACTAATCGTAGCCTAAACCCGAACCATAAGCCTAATCCATACGCCAGTACACTGTCCTTCTAAGTGGGTCAGAGAGGCACCCAGATGCACCCCAATACTCACCGTAACCTCACCCATAACTAGCCTAACCCTAGCGGTTGCGCTAAGCCGTCTTAACCCTAAGCCAGATCTACTTGCATTGCACTACATGCAAGTACGTGAGACACAGCGGGTGCAAAGAGTCTGCCAGTCCGTCACTTGTGGCTCTGGCTGACTCCTGCAGCTCCCTCCAGGAGCCCGCTACCCCCTCCCCAAACCAGTACTAACGACAACGAAAAAACGAAAAAATGAACCGACTAATTTTTGCAAATTTTCGCGAAAAACGGAACCGAGCCGAAACGGAACCGGCCCGACTAACGACAACTCGAAAAAATTTTTTTTCAAGTCGTGCCCATCTCTATTTGCAAGCTATAAAATGTAAGTATATGAATATTAAATAAGAATTAAATAGGTGACATATTAAATGAGGTAAATGAAATCAGGATCAAAAGACACTGAAAATACCATAGCAGGAATATCCATTTAAAACCCCTTTTCCAGCAGCCAGTCATGAAAGGAAGGGCCATGTGTTTGCCTGCTTGTGAAAGGGCAGTAAAGATCAGGGCCAGCATGGCTTCCTATGGGAGGGAGTTCCATAAACAGGGAGCAGCCACAAAGAAGGCCCTGTGGTGTATCCCCACCAAATGGTGCAACTGAGAGAAAGCCCCACCCCTTTGATGCTCTTAAGTAGGGATGGGCATTTCATTTCAGAACCAGTAGGTTACAAAACGAACCACGGGAGCCCACGTGGCCCTTGGAACCGGCTGATACATGTAGATCCAATTGCTTTACCTTTCTCTGTCTCGCGCAGGGTTAAAATCCAGTGTGGAAGCATCTTTCCTGCTTTTTGCTGCTGGCCAAACAGAGAGGGAGGAGGGATGATGCCTGTCCCTGCACAGCTCCTGGTTGGCCCCCATCACAGGTGTAGCACAGATGACATTGCAACGTGCTTCCTTGTTGGATTTTAACCCTGTGTGAGACAGAGAAAGGTAAAGCAATTGGATCTGCGTGTATCAGCCGGTTCCATGGAACATCTGGGCCCGCATGGTTCGATTTGTAACCTACTGGTTCTGAAACGAAATGCCCATCCCTACTTTTAATGCCAGAGCAGGCTCATACAGGGAGATAGAGTCTTGTAGATAGCTTGGACCCAAGCCATTTGGAGCTTTATAGGTTAAAACCAACCCCTTGAATTGTGAGAGAAGAGGACCAGCAACCAGTGGAGCTGCTGTTAAGTGGGGCGTTCTATCTTCCCTGTAACCACTCCCAGTTAGTAATCTGTCTGCAGCATCCTGGAGTTCTCTGAAGTTTCCAAATACTTTCCAAAGCCAGACATACATAGAGCACTTTATATTCATGGAGTAGGAACTGGCAAACCACTTGAGTATTCCTGCCAAGAAAATTCCATGGTCATGGAGTCATAAAGAGTTGGTCACGACTGTAATGACACAACACACACACACACACACACACACACACACACACACACACACACACACACACACACACACACACACACACACACACATTCATCCAGCTGAGATGTTAAGTTGAGCATATGTCACCGTAGCCAGATAAGACCTCTCAGGAAACAAGCTACAATACCCTCTTGCAATGGGGCCTCACCCTTTGTCGCAAATCACTCAAAAGAAGCTTCCATCTGCAGCCGACAAGCGGAACGCCGAGTTGAATTCGACTCAGCCCAGCTCCAGCCTTTCCAAGCTGTTCCAGGGAAAGGCAGGCAAAGGGATGATGGACCATTCTCCGCTTGGTAGCACAGCTGAGCATGTGGTTTCCCAGCAACCGAACAAACTCCCCGTAAGAGAAGGCATAAAAGAAAACTTCCTTCGCTGGAGACAGTACAGAGGAGGAGGCAGGGGGTTATACGCCTCAGGATTCTCCGGTTCTGTTGTCTCTGGGAAGCAGCACTGAGGTTCCGCACTGGTTGACGACCAGATGTTCCATCCTGCCACGCTATTGGAAGGTGGTGGCGAAGCCCCCGGAGAGTTGAATGACAACAATCTGTCAACGAGTCATCATTGTCTCGTGTTTTGCCCCCACCCTCCTATCCCATTATTCTCCACCTTATGTCACTGTTTTTAGTCTGTAAATTGTTCATTGTTTATTTCGGTGCCTTCTCTCTGTTGGTGTTTTGTATATTTTTTTAAAAAAAAAAACATTTTAATGACATTCTGCCATATCGGGTGTGCTCTTTGGAGACTCAGCATCCCATCCTTCCAAAAGAGAGCAGGGGGCGCGGGAGGGATGAGACAGGAAATCAAGGACAGAGCAATTAGTCTCCAGGATCCTGAAGTTCAAGGCGGGAGGACACAGGGTAGGGAAGTTGACAAATGTGCCTCTTTCAGTCCCACTCCCATCAGATTGCTTCAGAAAATAATGACGGAATTGTTTACAAGTCAGATCGTTCGATATTTGAAAGGGTGTGTTTTTCTGAGCTGAAAGAAACATCATTAGATGTTTCGTTGGGCTTCCTTTGCAAGTCTTCTTCCCATGTGAGACTGTTTTCATTATCAAGTCACAGAAGTGTCTTGGAGGACTAAAGGCCTTTCTCCCCTTCCCCTAAGAAACCTTGGTTGCGGAAATATTCAGTGTGCATTAAAATTGTAGCTAGGATGGAGGCTGCGCTCCAGTCAGCCCAGACCAGACCAGCTGGTGGTCATTCAGAACCATCTTCCCTTCCCTTTATTGCAACGTCTTTCTTAAGAGTCATACAGATAAGTAGATGAGCCCTGCAAACTGGGACCAATCTCAACTGACTGCATGATAATGTCACTGAGAGTAAATTAAGACAATTAAGAGGGTGGACAACAGCTCCTTGATTAGCCCAGAAGTGATCTGAGCCAAATGGAAACTGTTAAGGGAATACGCTGATGCCCTAATGATACACGTAAATTTTGGTTAATTTTTCAAACATGGATCAAGCCAAATTTCTCTCTGTTGGTGCCAGCCAAATGCAACTGCTACAGCTGTTCCCTGCATAGAGAGATCCACATGGTACCTGCTTGCCTGCTAGGTATTAAAGGAAAGGACTGGAAGAAGAGATAGCCTTAATTCAATAGTAATGAGTTTACTAATGTTCAGTCTGTTTTAGATGTTAACGACTCCCAGGTAGCAATGAGCACGAGCTCAATGACAAATCAGGAAAGCCCACGAACTGGTGCAGTTCATGGTTCAGTTCATGGTTTAGGCATCCTGTTTGGCTACATTTTGAAGGACCCAACTTTGGTTCCTCTTTGTTTTGTTTGGCAAAAGGGGATGCCCAGACAACCCACTACCCACTGCCCCTGTCAATGTGGCTTCAAGCTGTGGGTGCCACCTCTCCCCCCAGCCACCGCTAAGCTGACAAGCAGCAGACTCAGGCCTGCTCAGTGCACCCATATGCCCCACCTGTCCGCTGAGAGGCTGGAGCTGGCTGCCTGTCAGAATGGCCAGGGTGATGGAGAACATAAGAACATAAGAAGAGCCATGCTGGATCAGGCCAAAGGCCCATCTAGTCCAGCTTCCTGTATCTCACAGTGGCCCCACCAGATGCATCTGGGAGAGCACAAGACTGGATCTCTGTCTCCTGATACCACTCCCCTGCATCTGGCCCTTGAAGTACCCTGTAGATTACACATCTCCATCATGGGTTGTAACCTGTGATGGACTTTTCCTCCAGGAATCTGTCCAATCCCCTTTTGAAGGCATCCAGGCCAGATGCCATCACCACATCCTGTGGCAGGGAGTTCCACAGACTAACAACGCGCTGGGTGAAAAAAATACTTTATTTTGTCTGTTCTCACTCCCCCAACCCTCCATTTGAGTGGATGTCCCCTAGTTCTGGTATTTTGTGAGAGGGAGAAGAGTGTCCTTCTATCCTCATGCCCTACATTATTTTGTACGTCTCAATCATATCCTCCCTCAGGTGCCTTTTTTCCAGACTAAAGTGCCCCAAATGTTTTAATCTTTCCTCATAAGGGAGGTGTCCCAGCCCAGCCTAAGAGAAGGGAGGGATATCATGGAAGCCAGGAGAGGAGTGGCAGACAGGCAGCTGGCTCTGCCCAGCGTAACCCCCCCCCCAAAAAAATGGCAAACTGGTTTGCATCTGGGGGGATTTGTGAGAGTTTCCTGCTCACAGTTTATGGGTAGCCACAGGCCATCAAAAACTACTTGTTTTATTGGTTATTCTCATATCTGCTCATTGCCCTGGGCCCAGATTTAATTGTTTCATTCCATTTCTATTTTCCCAATATTCAAAACTTTTAAAAAATAATTGCAATGTTTTTCTGTCTGAAAAATTGAAATAATTAGGAAGATAACAGTGAATTCCTAGCAAAAATGAGGTAGAAAAAATGACCATGCAATTTGCAAAATCGTAAGAAATCCCCCCCCGCTCCATTCCCCCCCTTCCTCCAAGTCATACACAGCTAAAATGTGCTGTGAGGAGGGTTTTTGGGCAGTTTTGTACCAAGAATAAGAAGAATAAGAAATAAACCATTCAAAGTCCTCCCTCTTCCCTTCCATTTTCTTTGATTGCTTTGAGATAGAAGAATGGGGGGGGGGCAACAACCCTACAAGTACAATATGAGGAAGAAACAGCAAAACTTGGAAAGGTTATCCGCGTGAACAAGTAACAAAATCCTCATGGGGGTAGTAGTTGCTGGGAGCTGTAATCTAATCATCTGAAAGTTTAGTCATGGCAACTAGACTTCATTTGCCATAACTCAACCTCCAGATAAACTCACCTGGATGACTGAGAATCCTCACAGACATAGTCTAATCATGTAAATCCAAGCTACGGAGGCAAGGTTAAAAAATCAGTAAATAAATATTAGATGCTCGATATGCATAGAATCCTTCAAAGATGAAATCTGCAGCAAAATAAGCCTAACCATTGACCACCCACCCTTACTGGATAACCGATAACAAAGAATCCACCACTTTTCAAGGTAGCCTGTTCCATTCTGGAACAGCTCTCACTATCAGGATATTCTTCCTAATATTTAGTCAAAACCTCATTCCTTATAATTGGGTTGCACTGGTTCAGTTCCTGCTCTATGATATAAGAAAAAACAGGCCTCCTGGATCTTCCTGTGATCAACATTTAAATAGCTGACGATGGCTGCCATGTGTCTCAATCAGGGATGGGTTTATTATTATTATTAAACTACCACACAGCAGACAAGATAACTACGCTGGATTTTGTATTACCAATCACTAGTCGAACGCTTCCCAAGCATTTATGACTCAGTGATGTATCGGCAAATTATGCAAGCAGATCCCAGTAAGGTGGCTTTCTGCAGCTGACTGATGGTGACTTTGTCGACTCCAATTTCTTCTAAATACTTGCTTAGCTCTTTAGGCACCTCACCCAGCATGCCGATTGCCACTGGGACCCCCTGTACCGGTTTATGCCAGAGTCTCTGAAGTATGTCTTAGCTGTACTTTGAGAAACCATTGCTCTCTGGGCCTGGGATGGTGCTGTTGTTTTGCTGTCTTGTCCCCTTCTTTAGAGCTGGGACAGATTTTACTGTGAAACCAATGAAGTTAATCTTTGGGACCTCAAATCCAGAGGGGGGGGGGCAGATGTGACATTTCTCCGCATTGTTGTAAGCAAAATTGGGATAATTTATCATGGAACAGCTCCACTGAAGATGGTAATGCCCCAACTCACTTCTGGTTGTGAAGGGGGCCCGGTAACAAGCTCCAGGGCTCCCAAAATGTAGGTCCACATACATTTGGAGGGTCCAAATTTTGTGTGGTCTGTTGGACAAGCCTCTCTGAAATGTTTGAACAGAACAGGTATAGCTCATCACTAGAGATGGGCACGACTCAAAAAAATAATTTTTTGTTTTTCGTTTTTCGTTTAGGGGTCCGTTTCGGTTCGTTTTCGTTTTTCGGGGGGGGGGGTTACACATTTTTCGTTTTCGTTTTCGTTACGAAACGAAACAAAAAAACAAAAACAAAAACGAAATATTTTCGTTTCATTAGCATTCTTTTCAATGCAATGTGTCTGCCGTAACAAAAACGAAAAACATGGCAAAATTTTTCATTTCGTTTCCGTTGTCGTTTTGCTTCTGAAAAAAAAAATTCGTTTTCATTTTCGTTGCGAAATGAAACGAAAAAACAAAAACGAAAACGAAAATTTTGCTGAGTCGTGCCCATCTCTACTCATCACTTTGGAGGACATTAGGAGCAGAAATCTCCATTTTGTCTTCCAGGATGGAGGCAAGTCCAACACAGCTAACTGGGTTACATCCCTGCCTCTGTGGCCACCGGCAAGCTTCATATATCCAATCAGCACCAGAAAGAATAATTGTTAAGTTATTTATGAAGACATTGTACTTGGATAACTCTGGTGTCCCCTCAAGATCTTCAGAGGACTTTCTAGGTACAGTTGGTTGGTCATTGCTGGAACCAGAATACATGACTAAGCAAATGGTCAGATTCCATAAAATCTTCATTTTCCTCTGGCCAACGTGTTGTAATGTCACTTATATCTGAATTCATTTGTCTTAAGTCAGATAGCATTGTCTTTGGGAATTAGAAGCCAATAAAACCTCTACCCAAAATAGAACCTTCTTTCTGGTGTCCCCCAATGTAAGGGAATCAACTGTCCGGGGAGGGGGTTGCAACTACTCCCCTCCCTCCCTCTTTCAAAAGGTCAGTGAAAACATAACTGTACAGAGTCAGCTTTCTTTGACAACCCAGCTCGACTTTCTCCTGCTGCTCTAGATGTTTATATGCCTGTGAAGTATTCAATGCTCACACTTGTGTCAATTGATGTGTTGTCTGTTATTTGTTGTTTTTATTTACAGCTATTGGTTTAGTTGATTGTAAGCCACCCAGAGTAGTGCTTTTGCTCTAATGGGGTGGTATATAAATTTTAAAAATAAATACATAAATAAATCAATATTTTCTAGTCACACTCCCGTGACACTCTTTTGCAAGGGGAGCATCACATCATCTCTTTTCTCCCATAGACAGAAGTGAACCTGAATGATTCAATTAACCAATATTTTATTCTTTCCTCCCCACCAACTAGGTCAGGGATGGCGAACCTTTTTGACACCGAGTGCCCAAACTCGGTGGTGGAGATGGTGGTGGTGCCGGGGGAGTTGGGATTGGCAGGGGCAGGGGGCAAAGGCAGCAGGGCAATGGGGTGGCGGGCTCAGGGTCATTGGCAGCAGTGGCGGGGGGCCAAGGGCGGCGATGGGGACAGCAGCGGAGGTGGGCGGAGGCTGGGTCGGCAGGGGGTGGGGACGAGGGCAATGATGGGGATGGCGGCGGAGGCGGGGTCGAGGTCAGCAGGGGGTGGGGCGAGGGGGTGATGGGGACAGCGGCAGAGGCGGGCGGAGGTGGGGTCAGGGTCGGCAGGGAGTGGAGTGAGGGCGGCGATGGGGACGGCGGCGGAGGTGGGCAGAGGCGGAGGCAGAGGCTGGGTTGGCAGGGGCGGGGCGAGGACGGTGATGGGGATGGCGGCAGAGGTGGAGTTGGGGTTGGCAGGGTGCAGGGTGAAGTCAGCGATGGGGACGGTGGCAGAGGCAGGTGGAGGCAGAGTCAGGGTTGGCAGGGGGCGGGTGAGGGCGGCGATGGGGACAGCTGCGGAGGCAGGCAGAGGCGGAGGCGGAGGCGGAGGCTGGGTTGGCAGGGGGCGGGGCAAGGGCAGAGATGGGGATGGTGGCAGAGGCAGAGTCGGGGTCGGCAGGGGCGGGGCGAGGGCAGCGATGGGGACGGTGGCGGAGGCAGGTGGAGGCGGAGTCAGGGTCGGCAGGGGGCGGGGTGAGGGCGTCGATGGGGATGGCTGCGGAGGCAGGCAGAGGCGGAGGCAGAGGCTGGGTTGGCAGGGGGCGGGGCGAGGGCGGTGATGGGGATGGCGGCAGAGGCAGAGTTGGGGTCGGCAGGGGTCGGGGCGAGGCCAGCGATGGGGACGGTGGCGGAGGCGGGTGGAGGCGGAGTCAGGGTTGGCAGGGAGCGGGGTGAGGGTGGTGATGGGGACGGCTGCGGAGGCAGACAGAGGCAGAGGCGGAAGTGGGATTGGCAGGGGGCGGGGCGAGGACAGTGATGGGGATGGCGGCAGAGGCAGAGTCAGGGTCAGCAGGGGGTGGGGTAAGGGCAGCAATGGGGACAGTGACAGAGGCGGATGGAGGCAGAGTCAGGGTCAGCAGGGGCGGGGTGAGGGCGGCGATGGGGACAGCGGCAGAGGCAGGCAGAGGCAGAGGCGGAGGCTGGGTCAGCAGGGGGCGGGGCAAGGGCAGCGATGGGGACGGTGGCGGAGGTGGGTGGAGGCGGAGGCTGGGTCAGCAGGGGGCGAGGGTGAGGGCGGCGATGGGGACGGTGGCCATAGGGTCATCCTGGCACGTGACATGCTCCCTGACCCCCTACTTCCCCCTCCGCAAATTCCTCATGACCTATCCCGCGAAGGGGGAAGTGGGGGGGCAGGGAGCCTGTCGCGTGCCAGGCGAAAGCTCTCCACATGCCACCTTTGGCACGCATGCCATAGGTTTGCCATCCCTGAACTAGGTCCTCTTCCTGCTCCACCAGACCATCCCAGGGTCGTGAGTGGTCAAGAAATCTTCTTTTAAAGGGGACTTCTTTGAAGTGGCACCAACACACTTTTGAACCGTCTTCCAGTGCAGCTATGTCTGACTTCCTTCCTTCCAATATTTAAGAAGCTTTAAAAATGTTTTGTAGAGAAGCCTTCTGTGACATCCCTGCTTGACATTATATCTGATTTTATACCTCATGTTCCACCTTATCTGATAATATTAAGCCTCTTGTAATACATTTTATAGTCCCTTGGCTTTATTTATTGCCACTGATTTTATTTTGCTGCAAACCATCAAGAATAGCATGCTGGACCAATGAGACAGTATATAAATTAACAAAATTAACAAAATAAATAAATAAGAAAGTGCACAGAGATGGAATAGTTCACATTCAATGGTTCGGTCTGTAGATTTTACTTTAAATAAACATTTAAGGAAAGCAGCCACAACAAAAGCCCCCAAGACATGTTTTAATGAGGCTTGGCTCGGAATAATAATTAAATCAGAAGCTAATAATCAGGTAATAGATGTTTTGAAATTAATAGTGCTTTTTTAAAAAGACAAGTGAAGGTTTCCAAAGGATGATTAAGTGGACGGGTCTGGTGCCGGTTTCTCGTCTTCTCTGCCTTTCTTCTGCTTGCAGTTCTCTGAGGTGGTTACTTCATGTCCTTCCTCGAGACGAGGTGAACTTGCCTCCGTGTTGAAATCTGTTTTCAACATGGATCGAGAAGTAGATTGAAAAGATTCCTGAGCTCCAGGACGGGAATATCTCACCCCGCTTGGAGCGCAGTTCAGGGGGCGTGGTCAGGGTGAACTCGGATTGAGCCCACAAGGATGTGAGGTTCTGTTCCTTTGAACTCAGGTTGACCCCAAAAGGATGTGAGGTTACGTTCCTTCGAACTTGGATTGACCCCACAAGGACGTGAGGTTACGTTCCTTCAAACTCGGATTGACCCCACAAGGACGTGATTTTACGTTCCTTCGAACTGGTCTCCAGCGGGGCCGTGAACTGCAGCGAGAGGGACATGAAGTATCAGCCTTATACTTATTCCGCCACACTCTTCAAAGAATCTGTGCAAATCCTAGAGCACATTTTCTGAGGCTGCCGGTCTGTTTCATGTGAATAAAACCACACACAGATTCTTCTTTAAAATGTGCAGAACACAGCAAAGTATGCACTGAAAACACACACACAAAAACCGTACATTCGGAAAAGCAAACACACGCCTTACATAAACGAGATGCAGGAAATGGGTGTGGATTTTTGTTCAAGAAGCAAACAACAACAAAAATACCACCTGACACAAACCGAGGATGGAACCGCATTTCAGGTGGGATTCTGACAAATGGAATGAAATTGAGTACTTCTACATACAGCGATGTTTGGTTGTTACAACATCCTTCCCTTCTTTTTTCCATTCTGCTTGTGTTAGACTCTCCGTACAAGCAAGAATCCAGGTTTTCTAGGGTTCTTCCTCATGTGTAGAACTGATATGTTAACAAGATGCTTCTCGTGTTCAGACATGTCAATCTCCATGTGGAGAAAGCACCAAGGACGGGCTAGGCAAGACACACACACACACACACACACACACACACACACACACACACACACACACACACACACACACACACACAGAGAGAGAGAGAGAGAGAGAGAGAGAGAGAGAGAGAGAGAGAGAGAGAGAGAGAGAGAGAGAGAGGCACACACAGAGGCACACACATTACTATACTCACACTTTTCCCATTATACATTTGTACATGCACCGTCCTCTGGTATAAACATTTTAATGCATTTTTCTTGAGCGACCTCCCTGCAAGATTCGGGCGATGTAACATGTGCCAGAGAAGAAGCAGGAGGAGGAAAGGCTTACAAATTGATTCAGAAAGTTGAAATAGAGTTCGTTCATATAAAAATACTGTGGTCCCTTGTATAAAAGAATGAATTCATTCCAAATGAAATTATGTTAAGCAAATTTTCCTTTATACAAATTTCACATAGGAATGTATTGAAAACAGAGTAATCCCTAATCGTGACCATTTTTATATTGTACGGATTTGCCCCCTAGACGATTCTGTTAAGCAAATTTCCCCTATCTCCAGAAATTTTTATGTTGTACAGATTTTATATTATACAAAACGTTTGTTATACGAGGGTCCACTGAACTAAGCACAAATCTCTTCCAGGATTATCTTTCCTTGATGCCCACAAACCTTACTTGAGCTGGATGCGGTCTCTGTCCTCAGCCTCAATAAAGAAACACCAACTTTGGTGCAGAAGAGAGCGACTAAAATGATTACTGGGCTGGGGCACCTCCCTTATGAGGAAAGGCTAAAACATTTGGGCTCTTTTGTCTGGAAAAAGGACGCCTGAGGGGGGATGTGATTGGGGCGTACAAAATAATGCAGGGCATGAGTAAAGTGGATAGAGGGAAGCTCTTCCCCCTCTCACAAAATACCAGACCTAGGGGACATACACTGAAATTGAGGGCTGGGAGAGTAAGAACAGACAAAAGAAAATATTTTTTCACCCAGCGCGTTGTTAGTCTGTGGAATTCCCTGCCACAGGATGTGGTGATGACATCTGGCCTGGATGCCTTCAAAAGGGGATTGGACAGATTCCTGGAGGAAAAGTCCATCACAGGTTACAAACCATGATGGAGATGTGTAATCTCCAGGCTTGAAACCAGGGTTCTTCGAGGACCAGATGCAGGGGAGTGGTATCAGGAGACAGATATCTAGTCTCGTGCGCTTCCAGACACATCTGGTGGGGCCACTATGAGATACAGGAAGCTGGACTAGATGGACCTTTGGCCTGATCCAGCACGGCTCTTCTTATGTTCTTATGTTCTTATGTTATCTTTACTTGTATAGTAAGAAATCCTGAAGTTTTAAACAGGGAATAAATAATTATATTCATCCTTAAACAAACCACTGTCTGAGGCAAAAGACATGTTCACCAAATGTGAATTACCCCACAGGAATAAGATGATGGTTTTGTGAGCTTTCTTCCCATCCGTGACCGGCTCCCCCCCCCCTTCTTAGTGAACCAAAGTTCTCTTTGGAAAACTCTCTCCAAAGCTGATTACCTGTCCCCAGAGACAACCACTCCTCCTTTGAGAGGTTTTCTTCTTAACATTGGGGGCTCTGCCGAAACATATGAATTAAAGTGGAAATTGAAAGTATTCAAACATAAATTAATTTATACCCAAGGGTTATTTGTGCCAACGAGCAATAAATGTGTTGGATTTCTTTCTTTTTTCTTCTTAAAGGTAATTTGGATGAACACAGGGCGGTGGAAAAAAGCAATCAAGGGCAAATACGAGGTGTACGTGAGTTATAAAGCATCAGATAGAAGAGAGATAGAGAGATTAGGGAGAAATTAAAGAGTAGAAAGGGTGAAAAGAGATGTAAGGCAGTTAAGTTGCCTTTTAATGGTCTGACAGATAAATTTGTTATCTCAGCTTCTTGTCAGCTCCGTAGGTTCCAGTTTCAATTCCCTCTCAGTCATGAGTGACAATTGAAACACAAATCTGGAACTGTTCGATGTTCTTTGTAGACATTTCCAAAAAAAAAAAAAAAAAGGTTGGCCTTGAACGTAACCTGTCTGCTCCACAATTTAGAAGGCAAATGCCCATTTACGAGGCACAGAAATGGTGTCCAGCTATGATGCTTGACCTAAGTGGAAACATAGGTTGAACTCTTATTCTATAACTTATACCTGCAGAACTGAGAAAATGTCATCAGTGGGAGTGGGCGATGGGAAGAAATAATAATAATAATAATAATAATAATAATAATAATAATAATAATAATAATAATAATAATAATAATAATAATAATAATAGGAGAAGAAAAAAGTGTGTGGATCATTGATGTTGCTATACCAGGTGATACTAGAGTCACTGAGAAACAACTTGAAAAAATTACCCAGTATCAGGATCTGAAAATTGAACTTCAGAGACTCAGGCATAAACCAGTACAAGTGGTCCCAGTGGTAATCGGCACAGTGGGTGCAGTGCCTAAAGAGCTAAGCAAGTATTTAGAAGAAATTGGAGTTGACAAAGTCACCATCAGTCAGATGCAGAAAGCCGCCTTACTGGGATCTGCTCACATAATTCACCAATACATCACTGAGTCCTAATCGCTTGGGAAGCGTTCAACTAGTGATTTGTAATACAAAATCCAGCTTAGTTATCTTGTCTGGTGTGATGATGATGATGATGATGATGATGATGATGATGATGATGATGATGATGATTCCTACCTCTGTACTACAGATTTTCCTGCTCTGTTTTAATCTTTTTCATCATGTGGAAGCCATGGGAGCCACAGGACAACAGAAGGAAGTTTTAAGTATTAAAAGATTCCTCGTAATGCATAAGTAATGCCATCCAGCAGTGGTGATGTCTGTAACTAAGAATTTGTGTGTCCAGGGTTTGATCCGATTTCTCAGAGCTAAACTGGGAATTAAGGAAAGCTGAAAGTTCCTCCTTGGATAAAGCTTTGAGGGATTTCTAAGGGAAAAACAAGGAAAAGTGGCCAAGGGGAAAACGGGCAACATTTATTTCCTTGCAGTGGTATTACCGCCTCATGTGCTTAGCTAATGGATGTATCAAAGTCTGATAAATGTCTCTACCTGTGATGAAAAAGAGTGGCTGGATGCATCAGGATGCCATATTGAGTGGGGGGAGATCAACCAAGGGAGATTTTGCTCTCCTTGTTGGAAGTTCTCTCTCTCTCTCTCTCTCTCTCTCTCTCTCTCTCTGTGAGTTTTGTGTGTGTGTGTGCGTGCGCGCGCGCATGCATGCATGCATCTTTTATTTTAGAGAAAAAAACAAACAAAAGAAATTTGTCTTTTGAAATTCAAAATGGCATCTTGCACAAAAGGTGAGGTCTTTTGCTCAAAATGCAGGATTACTGCATGAAGACACACTACTGTGGGTAGGGAGCAAATATGGATAGCTCTGTGGTGGTTAAGGCCTTTGGCTGCAGATGTTGGGAGTTCAATTCCCCACTGGGCCCCCTTGAAAGGGGCTAGACTCATTGTTCCATTGGGTTCCTTCCAGCTCTGCAGTTGTAAGAATGTTATTACTACTATTATAAAAACTTTGACATGCTTTATTTTCATCTGCAAGAAAGAAAACACTGTCATTCACTGTATAGTATCCGATCATAAATGAAATTAAATGAAATCATCGTTCATCATTATTTAACACACCCGGAACTGGAGGTTAGGACATCTTTCTGGTGGTGGACTCATTCTAAAATGTCCTGATCCATTGAGGTTGACCACAGAGGTATACTGGATAAAAAGTGTTATAAAGTAAAGCTATGTTTTAATTGGGAACTTGCCTGAGCCCTAAGCAGGTATGGGAGGAATTTCATTTCAGATTTATTTTAGAAGATTTTTCTTTTGGAACATTCACATATGTTCAAAATGAGAGAAGCAAGCTAATGCTCCGGACTTGGAGTGCTTAACTTTTAAAAGTTAATGAGTGAATCCCTACACATTCAAATATTTCATTCTGAATTATAGCTGCCACCGGTTTATTTTTCGAGAAGTTCTTCATCTTTTCACTAGTATAAACATAGTCCTCTCCAGGTTAGGAAAAATTCATAGAATCACAAAATCATAGAGTTGGAAAAGACCTCAAGGGCCATCCAGTCCAACCCCCTTCCATGCAGAAACCATTGCTTAAAAACCTCCAAAGAAAGAGATTTCCCCACCCTCTGTGGCAGCATATTGCACTGTTGAAGAGCTATAACCATCATGAAGTTCTTCCTAATATCCAAATGGAATCTCTTTTCTTATAGTCTGAAACCATTGTTCTGAGTCTTAGGACGTTACTTACCATTCCTTTCATTGTGGTTCGCGGTCCTGCTTCGTACTGGTATGAAGTAATCTTACCACACGTCCATTGCACGATGACAGGAGTTTGTCCTGACCACGCCCCCCTGAACTGCAATTTAAGCTGGATGAGTGATTCCCCTCCCTAGCCTCGGGAATCTGCTCATCTCACTTCTCATTCTGAGACGAGAGCCCATGAAATAAGCCTCGTTGCGGAACGAGTGCCGATTGTAGTTCGTTGCCATCTAGTGGCAGGAGTGTGAAGTGCCATTCGCCAGTAGATTCCCTATGGAGTTAGCAATGCAGTGCTGAGATTTTAAAAGACAAATGCCTTGAAGTTTGCTCCATAATGCATTGAAGGCAAGGCTTTGGAGAATCGATACATCAAAAAAGGAAGGTTGGATAAAAAAAAAGAGAACAAAGGCATAGAATTTCCGATCTCATCACGGAACGAGGACGTGCGGTAACAGTCATCCCAGTATCATCAATCATGATCGTTGGGACACGGGAACAGGGACAGAAGCGGGAGAAGTCCACGTGACCGCGACCTATGTCAACACACAATGAACTTCCTCCCAGAACGAGAATAGATGTGAAGTAACCGTCTTAGTCTCTGAAGCCATGGAAAACGAACCTGTCCCCTCTTTGCTGTGACATCCTTCTGTTTCCATGGCAGTGGGTTGTGTGAGAGGTTTAACAGTTTCTGAACTTCTGCAAAGAGGAATCCAATAATAGCTGGCAACTTCTTGGCTACTGATATAATGGCCTGTTGTGGTAGTGAAAGGAACAGACGTCTCTTCCCTTTGTAGACTTTGATTCTTGATGGAGATTCCTGAAAATATGGGCATTCCTTTAAATTTATTTGACAACATTTATCATTGGGTTGACAACATGACCTTGCCTGGAAGGACCAATTTTTTGAAGTATGGTTCTTTTCAGGCAAACTGTGGATAGAAGTTTGAAGTAGACTCAACTGGCTATGATATTAACAGTGAATCTGAGACTAGACATAAGAGTAAGTAATTCAAAAACTAGAATTCTCTCTCTTTTTTTAATCCTGGGAAGAGTCCATGGAGAAAAAGATCAAAGTATTCTAGCTCCACAGATCTAGAATAAGGAAGGCACCTTTTCAGGAAGAAATTCAAGGTCTGGACTTTTCAGTGGCCTTCTTTCTTTTCTCCTCCATCCTCACTTTCTATGCATTTATTTTGATTTCTGTTCAACTAATTAATTGCTTAATTAAATAGTCAGGAAGACCACTGCCATGGAAGTCACATTCTTCTCAATATAATATTTGGAAAAGAGTTTAAATTCATATCAGGATTCCTTTTATGAAGAAGAAGAAAAATGAAAAGAAACGCACAACAGCTAAATTTTGGATTTCAACTACTTGTCCGTGTCTGATTAATTAAGCTCAAGGCTTTTCCGATACTCCCCACAGATTTTGTCCCTGCCTTTGATTAATTTAATTAAGGATTTTCTAGCCGTGGTTCCCCCAAGGGGGCGTCACATGGAAGACGCTAAATACAACTTTTTTGAGAAAGTTGGAGAAGAAAGGAGGGGGTAGCTGGAGAGCACAAGGAGATGAAAATGTTTCATTGACTAAGAAATATGTTTTCAAAAGCCTTCTCACAGTGGGGTTCTGTTGATGGTGCTTGAAACAGTCCCTCCCAAATGCAAACAGTTTCCTAAAGCCTGTTATTCTATCTTTGCCAAACCGGTCGGAATGTTTAACTAAGATAAATGAATCTTATCTTACCCCCACCCCCACCCCCACCCCCAAAAAATAGTACATGAACAAGCATAAGAAACCACATCCTTGGCCATCCTTTTTTTTTTTTTTTTTTTGCTATGGCCTTGATATCAAGAGTTACATCTTCAATCACTGAAGCCAACGTTGTAATCAAGATTTGTTCACTGTGTTAACAGTTCTGTTTCATCTTCTTAGTCAGGTTTAGGTTAGGCAGTTATAAATCATCTTGGATTTCCTCATTGTTTTGGGACAAGGAAAGGTACTCCTCCTGGATTTCTCTTTATCATAGAGTTGTTGAATGATTGGGTTGGCAAGGGCCTATAAGTCAATTGAACCCAACCCCCTACTCAATGAAGGATCATAGAATCCTAGAGTTGGAAGAGACCTCAAGGGCCATCTAGTCCAACCCCCTGCCATGCAGGAACCCCATCACAGTATTTTCAACAGATGGCCACCCAGCCTCTGCTTAAAAACCTCCAAAGAAGGAGGCTCCACCACCCTTTGTGGCAGCATATTCCACTGCCAAACAGCTCTAACTGTCATGAAGTTCTTCCTGATGTTCAAATGGAATCTCTTTTCCTGTAGTTTGAAACCATTGTCCCGAGTCCTAGTCTCTGAAGCCATGGAAAAGAAACCTGTTCCTTCTTCAATATGACATCTTTTCAAATATTTAAACATAGCTACCATATCCCCTCTCAGTCTTCTTTTTGTAAGGCTAAACATTCCCAGCTCCCTAAGCAAATTTGACTGATGGCTGTCCAAATTTCTATTTATTGTCTCCAGTATTGGAGAACTTGTCATTTCCTGAGGTACTTGGAAACTAATAATAATAATAATAATAATAATAATAATAATAATAATAATAATAATAATAATAATAATAATAATAATAATAATAATAATAATAATACCTTTATTGTCAATGTACAACATGTACACAATGAAATTGGCTGTGTCTCCCTTGCCCACCCCCACCCCCACCCCCACCCCATCCCACCAGCAACCACTCAGTCTTATTGCACCCTGTGTACTTGACACAGAATGCGCCAGCCCACAGGTCAGTTCTTCTATACTTGTCCTGGGATTATTTCCCATTCAGCAGTCTGACAGCCCATGGATAAAAACTGTTCTTCAGTCTGTTGGTGCGGCAGGCTTTACTACGATATTTTCTGCCTGATGGTAACAAGGTAAAGAGGTGCTGACCGGGGTGTGAATCATCCTTAAGAATTTTTCCAAAGCTCCTGAGGCAACGATCCCTAGCGATGATGTGCAGTGCACTTAGGAAACAGCCCGTGATGGTCCCATTGTCATCTTGCTCTAAAAGGCAAGAGTTCATCCTAAATACAGTTTCCTGTAGCTTGAGCACATTATTACGTGTCCTGCATTCTTGAGTGACATAGAATAGACCATGTACCTCTTCTGTATAACATTCTAGTATTTTAAAAAGTGCTCTCCTAAGATTCCCCTCGGTCTTCTTTTCTCAGCATGCCCACTTCTTCCAGCCCTTCTTTCATGGGGTTTGGATCTCAGTTGCCTGGGATGTTCTCCAGCTTTTGAGCAAGTTCTTAGAATTTGTTCTGAGGTGATTCTCCTTACTTCTGGAGTCAACTGAGGTTTGTTTAGATCAGGCCTGGACAATGTGTCAGCCACGGGTGACCAGTTGCCCACAGAACTGTCAGAGGTCCCCTGCCAGGTTCCTGCTGGCTTCCCGGTGTGCTGCCTATGGTGGTATGTTGCGCTGGAGTATTTTTCCTTGATCACACCCTGATGAGGTGTGTGGGAGCCCAGGCTGGTGCTGGGCCACCTCGTGGGGCTGTGGCCTGGGCCCTGATGGGCTCTCCCAGCTACAGTCTGCACCCTCGGCCACTCCGGCATTGGATTCAGGGAGCTGCCTGCCTAGCTGGGAGGGGTGGCCGGTGGCGGGGGCGACCAGTACTGGGATGGGAGAGGCGGCAGGGGAGGAGGGGTACTCCGCGGCTGCCGCCTGGCTCCACCAGGCACAGCATCTTAGTGGGCCAGTGTTCCACTCAGCCTCCGCGGGGTCCGCCTGCAACTACAATCTTGCAAACTGGTGGAGGGAGAGGCATGCCAAAGCTCCAAAGGGGTTTGGCTAGGGAGGGGCACCAAGCTGGTAATAAGGAGGCACCAAGGCACTGTGCTTCTTGCACTGTGGCTGGCAGCCAGGCTGTCTGCCACATGGCTTAGCCCCCCACCCACCCACCCACTTGGAGGGAGGGAAGCCACACACCCTCACCCCTGCCACACAACTGCCTTGTAGAATTATGATTTGATCTGCTAGCAAATAGCATTGCTGTGTTCTCATGCAGCTATGATCAACTGTGCTTCTATGAGTCTTGACTGTAAAAAATGATCCACCTCTTCCCACCCATTTTGATACAGTAGCTGTGGTGTGATCCAAAGAAAGAAAGACAAACTGTCACTGTAGTCCTCATAATGAAATCTAAGGGACCAGCCCCATAATTCCTCTTATTAGCTTTAGCCAGGATAGAAAAGGTCACTGTCCTGGCATGCAATGATTCACAAATAACAGGTGCAGCCATTCGCTGTTCTACTGTCATGGGATAAGACTCTGTCACTTTTATTTACTCAATTAATCCACTAAAGTCCAGCAGCAGAACAACAGTCAAATGGCCATTAATTGTAGTCTGATGTGTAGATGAAACAAATCTCCAATGGGACCATAAACCTTTGTTCTTTTAGCTTCTCCTGGCTCCCTTGCTGGGATTATCAGTAAATCACTCACTGTTTCATCTGCTTATTAAAAATTTACCCTGCCGATCATCCCAGGTGACTTCTTACCCATCCGTTCATTTGCCGTTTACTCCTCAGCGTGGCCCTCCAAATGATCCATCATTTAATATGGTGGCATCCATTAAGCAATTGACAAAGCCAAATTGAATGGGGGGAATGCTTAATAACATAGCAGAAGTCGTAGAAAATGTGCTATTGGTGAGAGTGGAGGTTTACTTTAAAACATTGTGGAATGAGAGCAAATAGATCTCCATTTCAAATGCAAATCTTCCCCCAGAATGTGGGTGAGGATTGAGATATGGTGGTAGCCCCATAATCCTAAACTAGCACTAGTCCAAGGAAAAGGTTTAAATTCTAATCTACAGAAGGAGACTCGTGGCGCACTAGTTAAAAGCCTGTACTGCAGGTAAAACTGTGCTCACAACCTGGAGTTCAATCCCAGGTAGCAGGCTCGTGGTTGACTCAGCCTTCCATCCTCCAGAGGTCAGTAAAATGAGTACCCAGCTTACGGGGGGGGGGGGGAGAGAACAATGTGTAGCCTGCATACTGTAATTAAAAACTATAAACCAACCAGAGATTACTTGAAGTGATATGGGGCAGTATATAAGCAGAAGACGTTTTACTTTCCAAGGAGAAAGTTGGAGTAAAAATACTCTAAAATAATAAATAAATAAATAATACTTTTTAATGCCTTTCTGAAGCGAGTTGAGTGTTTGCAGATCCAAAGCCTTCAAGGCAACAAGCTCTCATAGACAGTAGATGGAGCTGAGACGTTAAAGAAATCAGTTCAGAGCTGGGCAGATCAAGGTGTCACTCCTGACAAATTTACAGAATGACAGCTCTATTTTCCTGTTCAGGCATTGTTTCATCAAGCAGATTGTTGATTAATAGCCTAGAATGATGGGCTCTTAGACCAAGTGGTGAGGTGATCCCTGGGAATCTTTGTGCATTTTTGAATTCAACGTTTACCACAGTGTGTGAAAATTCATCTTTTTCAGTTCTGACAGACAATGTGAGGGAAAATAAAATTATGGGGGGCTTGAACAAAAAAATCTTGGGACCTTATAATCACTCCCTGCTGCTTTTCTTGGAGTGCGGCTCTTTGATTTTGTTTGCTTCATTTATGAATAGAACAAGTTTTACAAATATAAAACAATACTGCCAACGCCATCCTCTGAGACTTCATGAAGTTATGGTGGAAGTTCTGCACATTAGCACCTCCTCTCACACCTGTCCTTGGGGTTCTCCAAAGGGAATTGGAGAAGCTGGTGGTGAACCAGCTTCAGGAGCTCATGGATGAAACTGAAGACCCTTGATCAAGTCTGAACTATCTCTGGAGGCAGGAATGTTGAAACTGAGGCTGCTGGACTTTGGGCCTATTGTGAGAAGACAGGATTCTCTGGAAAACACGACAATGCTGGGAAACTCTGAAAGCCACAGGAAAAGAGGAAGGCCAAATATGAGAGGGACCGACTCCCTAAAGCAGGCATGTCCAAACTTCACCCCCCCTTGATGTTTTGGACCACAACTCCCAGAATTCTAAGCTTAGGTTGCCAATGGCAAAGGACTGTGGGAGTTATGGTCGAAAACATCTGGAGGGCTGAAGTTTGGACATGCCTGCCCTAAAGGAACCACACACTTGAGTTTGCAAGAGCTGGACAGGGCTGTTGAGGACAGGACATTGGTGGGACCTCCCATTTATGGGGTGGCCATGAGTCAAGGGTGACTGGATGGTGCAATACATCAACAACAATAACAAGAAAAGATCTGGACTTAATGAAGATCTGTTGGAATCAGACCAGTTTGGTTACTATTTCTGGGCTACAATCCATGAAAACTCATGCCAAATGAAAATTGTTGCTCATGTAAGGTACCACAAAATATCCTTTTTTCTTTCTTTCTTTTTTTTTGCTGCAGTCATCTAGCTTGGTTCCTCTCACTGGAAACACTTCCTGAGATGATCCTGCTCACATAATCACTGTTCGATGTTTAATTTGCAGATTTTATGTGCAAGGTGGATATATGTATCTCCTTCTCAATCTGGTTGACTTGACTTGAGGCATTCTCGTCGATTGGAAGAGGATACATATACAGTGTACCCTTGTATAACAAATGGTTTGTATAGCATCAAATCCGTACAACATAAAAATTCTGGAGATAGGGAAAATTTGCTTAATATAATCACCTATGGGGCAAATTCGTACAACATAAAAATGGTCACGATGAGGGATTACTCTGTTTTCAATGCATTCCTATGGGAAATTTGTATAAAGGAAAATTTGCCTAACATAATTTCATTTGGAATGGATTAATTCCTTTATACAAGGTACCACTGTGTGATCTTTTTTTAAAAAAAACAAGTTTTCTTTTTCAAGCCCAAGCTTGATGACATGAGGTCTTTGAAATTCCCAAATTCCCAATTTATTAGCAAAACAAGGCAAAATGAACCTGACTTATTCATGATCATTTTCATGACTATTTTATTGTTAACTTATGTCCTACGGCAGCTTTTCTTGATGCTGACTTGGCACAGAATGGTGGCCAGATCAGTGCTGTATAGAAGTATTGTACAACTCTGCGCAGAGAGCCCAACACACAAATTATGGAAAACCAGAAACTTCATTTCTTGTCTCCCCCATTTTTATTTGCTGTTGTTCAGAACTTGCACAATATTAAGAAGCGGCAGTTGTTGTTTTGAGCAGTTGGGTGTCGGGAAAGATCAGTGCCAATCTAGGAAGGCTCTTTGAAGCTAGAAATTCTTCTGTCGTTGTCAAACGTGCTTCATGAAGCATCCATCAATTCCACATCAGGGCCGATGTTTTCTTACTTCTCTAAACATAAATTGAGTCCCAATGTTTTAAAGAAGAAAGCACAGAAGAGTAATAATGGGGGTTTGGGCTTTGATAGATAGGATATTGAAAGTGTTGATAGAAGCTGGACATTTTGTTTTTGTGAAAAAAGTGCACTGTGATTTAAAGAAACGACAATGGCAACAATGACAATAATGACAACAATGACAATAATACTAATGACAACAATAACAATAACACTGATATTTAGACCCACCACAAAAATACAACAATTCACCAAATGACAAACCAACCAAGAAATAACTGACTTCAGCAGACAAAAGAGAGGGAAAGGAACCGCTCAGCAGGTAGGTGGGGTTCTCTTTGAATTCTGAGCAGGGAAAGAATGATTGGTTAATAACAAATAGATTGTCAATCACCCCAGAAAGATCCCTCCCAGTCAGACAAAATACAGTGTGCCAGATTGCAAAAACTCCAACAGATTCTTTGGGATGTTGTCTTTAAAAAGTAACTTTTCAAAGATGTGCATTTACACACTGCAAGGTAGATATGGGATTATTCAGAGAGCACACAGCTGCAGTGGTATGGATCTGGCCACGCAGGCGCTGTGGCGTTTCCCCACTGCCACCATGACCACCTATTTGGTGGAATTATGCAGCTCTCTGCTTCTGTTTTGTTCTGCAACTCCTTTCCAGGCAGTACACAAAAAGGCTGCTACATTCAAGAAGCATCTTTTCTCCCTTTGTAAATAAGTGCATGCATTTGCAGGTCAATAAGGTAATTGAGTGAAGAAAGGAGGGGAGAAAAGTTGAGAATAACTGAAATTGATTTTTACGCATAGCTCTGTGGAGAGACATTAACTACTTATGAGCTCATCATGGCTTCAGGACGATGTGCGCTGCTGGAAGGGATGTTTACACACCTTGGGCAAATGTGTAAAAATGTATATATATATATCAACTCTGGGGGTCTTTCTGAGGCAACCAAAAGGGTGCAGCAAAGAGCCCAGAGGGAGCAGCACGTCCATGGATTACACCCATGTTAAATCCACTTCCACATGTTGTGAGGAGAAATGGGAGAAAAGACAAAGGCAAACACAGGAAGGCATGGGCAAAGATGAGGGCCAGAAGGTAAATTTCAAGAACCACCTGTTTCCATGGGAGACTTTTGGCATGTGTTAAGCCTCTCCTTCAAAGAAAAGTGGCATCAAAGTTCTCAACTCGGCCTGGATTGTGGCCAGCCTGTTTTTCTGCATGCCTCCTTGGGGGGAAGGCAGCGCCGGTGAAGGTTCACCTTGACAGAGCACAGAGAGGCCTTTTCTGGGTTCTGACAACGCCTGGAAATGGCCGAAGGCTCGTTGACATACTCAGAAGAATGGCAGGCTTTTGGCAACCGAGTCTGTAGCCATGGCTCGGTGCATTCCTCTGAGCCTCTTGGCCTGAAGGCACTTTGCTGTCTCATTTATTTGATTGTGGTCAAGTTGGGAGGCTGAGTGCGAGCAGACAGCTGCTCTCTTTTTAGCGCCTAATGAGTCGGACGGTTTTGATCTGCTGCTTTCCGCCTGCATCTTAAATAAATAAATAAAGCAAGCAAGCAAGCCAGTAAATGTTGGTCGGTTAGGCACCATTGATGTTACAGTAGAGATCAGCAATAACAGAACTTGACAACAACAACTGGAAATAATAAGGATAAATACTTGAAAGGTATCTGGAAGTTGAGTCATGTCAACTGGGCTTCTTTTTTTCTTGAGAGACTGAAATATTTTGCTGCTCATCCAAACACCTTCATCAGTCTGAAGAAAGCTAGTTGTGAGTCCTCCATTTTATATTTCACTTTGAACTCTTGTCACCCTGGTCTGAATTAGGCTCCTAAGATGAACAATGGCCTGAAGAGGCTCCTTAGGTAGACAATAGTCTCAATCGCCTTAAGGCGAACAATGGCCTAAGGTGCTGCTGAAACCCATAAAGTGTGGGTCATTAGCTATGGCCATGGTGGTGAAGGCATGAAATATTTTTGATTTGTCTGGGTATTGTTGAAATCACAGCCTGATATTGTGCCTGAGTCCTCCAACTTTGTTGAGAGAGGTGTTTTCAGTGATCACATGAATGGCTTCCCTGATCCCTCTCTCAAACCACCTCTCTTCTCTGTATAATATGTGTACATCCTCATCTTTGAATGAATGCCCTTTGTCCTCCAAGTGGAGGTGTACTGCTGATTCTGGTCCTGAGCTGTTACACCTTCTCTGTCGGGCCATCCTTCTCTTTAATGGCTCAATTGTAGAGGTCTGTACACTCCTCACTGCATTGGCCTGCATATACTATATTGCTCCTTTTTTGTTTTGGTATCTGGTCCTTTGGGTGGATGCGTCTCTGCCTTAGTGTGTTTGTGGGTTTGAAATAAACAGTGACGTGGTGTTTGCCAACAATCCTTTTAAGTTTCTCAGACACTCCAGCCATGTAGGGAATGACCAGGTTCTTCCGTCTGGATCTCAGGCTGATCCATTGTTCTTCTGGGTTGGCACACTGCTTTGTTGAAGGCCCACTTTGGATATCCGCAAGCCTTAATTGCTTTCTTCAGCTAAGTGTTGAGCAGCAAAACATTTCAATCTCTCAAGAAAAGGAAGTCCAATTGCCATGACTCAGCTTCCAGATAAACTCACGTGGATGACTGAGAATCTTCACAGACATACTTGAAATGTAGTCATACAGAGGAGTGACAGGATCTGTTCTTGATCATCTCAGAATACAGGACACTTAATGGGCTAGCTTAAACTAACAGAAAGCCAGATTCAGGCTGCATGTCAGAAAAAAAAACTTCTTAATTGTTAGAGCAGTACGACAGTGAAACTAATTGCCTTGGGCTCATGGTGGTGAGCACTCCAACACTGGAAGCATTCAAGAGAAAATTGTCCAACCATCTGTCAGATCTGCTTTGATTTGGATTCCGGCTTTGAGCAGGGCTTTGGACACAATGGCCTTCTAGGTCCTTTCCAACTTTATGATTCTATGATTCTAAAACAAAACAATGCATTTCTCCTATGGAAACTCAGGCAATCCTAAAAACAACCAACCAACCAACCAGAACCCCCCTCTTCTCTCAATACAGAACAAGAACAAGATTGAGATGATCCTTCAAGCAAGGAACTTCTTTGTTTGCATCAAATTTTGTTACAAGCAGTTCTGGTTCACTAGAAAGGATGAGGGTTGCCAATACGCTGGCAGCTACTGAAAGATCATATGGCCAAATCTTGTTCTGTGTCTATACCTGTGACAATGTAACTGACAGCAAAGTGCTTGGTCTTTTTGGGTGAGTTCCTGCCTATCACTTAATGCTTGCCCCAAAATCCAAGAAATGATTCATTAAGTAGCAGCAAGAAGCTGCTACAATGTACACTATTTGACTTCTCCAGGAATGACTATGCAATGGGATTTTGGCCTTTGTGTCCCCGGAAAAATGGAATGAAGTAAAGAAACTGATGGGGCTGTTCCCACGCTTAAGACATTTATATGCTGCCGCTAGAATTGCTTCAGAAAGTTGGCCATCAAGAATACATCGAGGTTACCAGGGTATAAAAAGAACGGACTATTAGTGCAATTTTTTTGTGGTGGTGGTGGTGGTGAGAGAAAGGTTAAATGCTTGCCCCAATGGGTAATTGGGTGTAGCCAGAAGTGACAGGAGCTATACACAAGTGGCATTAATTTGAAAATTTATTCAAATGAGTTCTATAAACAGAATTATGATGGGGAATAAGATCCATGAAACAAAGGCACAGCATGCAAAAAACCAAACAGGAATTTTGAAGAATTTCAGTGGGAAAAATAGCCTACAAGGATTAAATAAAGGAACACATAACATGAAACTCAACCACAGTTAGTCCTGTATAAAATATTAGATTCACCCCCAATCTTCTGACAGCCCTCTTTAAACTTTTGCTGTCTTCCTGTTTGGTGGCTTTTAGCTGAATACACCAGAAAGAAAGACTGAGAACCATCCTTTATTAGAGACGTGGACTTTGTATTTGTATCACATGGAAATGAACATGACACAAGGCACCACAAGTACCACAGTGGCTCAGTTCTCACCTCCAAAACTGCCCGGGACAGTTCCTGGGATTTGGCGCTCTCTGGGGTCTTTTGGTGACATTGGTGCACCAATCCCACCAAAATCCTAGCCTGTCTTTCCCCACCTCCCTGTGCAGCAGACCACTTTGTCACAGAGGCAGGACAGGGAGTCTCATAATTGAGATGATGAGTGATTGGCTGTATGGGGAGGCGATGAAGGACCAGCCAGGCTCCTGCTGGGATTGGAGCACCGCCAATGAAAAAGGACCCCAGTGCCTGGCAAAGTCTGGTAAATGGTCCATTCAGTTCTGGGAGAGGAGAAATTAGCCAGTTCTGTGGTGAGTGAGTCATATGCCAGAGATATGAATACAAAGTGCCTGTCCCTAGCCTTTATTTTGTTTTAATGTAATTGGAGGATACTTTGGTTATGTCTCATTATGTTTTGTTTGTTAAGACTTTGAAAACAAATAGAAATAGAAATAATTTAAACAGACCAGTTCTGTGGAGGGTATATTCTATGGAGCAGTCTCCTGAAGGGTTAGGGGAACACAGAATAATCTTGGTCCAGGAAACTTTAGGTGGTAGCATGAGTAGGGAAAAATGTAAAATAGATTAATGAAATGTGAGCAATACCTGTGTGGGGGCCATGTATATGTGTCTTTGGGAAGGACACAAATACCGTTCTCCCCCATTTATTGCGGGAGTTAGGTGCCTGATCCACCCGCAATAAAGGAAAATCCGCAAAATACAGACACCTCAGTAAACTGACCTTGGGCTGCTCCCGCCAGCTGTGTTTCCAAAGAGAGATTTATAACCCCCTCCTGACACCTCAGCAAACCTTGCTGCTAGGAGCTCTAGGTCTGTTTGCTGAGGTGTCAGGAGGGGTTAAAAACTTCTCTTTGGAAACAGCAGCCAAGCAGCCCACAGTCCGGTTTGATGAGGTGTTAGGGCTTGGTTAAAAACCTCTCTTTGCAAATGCAGCTGGCAGGAGCAGCCCCAGCTCTGCTTGCTGAGGTGTCAGGAGGGGGTTAAAAACCTCTCTTTGGAAGTGAAATGCAGAAACCTCAGCAAACTGACATTGGGTTGCTCCCGCCAGCTCTGCTTGCAAAGAGAGTTTTTAAACTCCCTCCGAACACCTCAGCAAACCTCGCTAGCAGGAGCTCAAGAGCTGTTTCCTGAGGTGTCAGGAGGGTATTAAAAACCTCTTTTTGCAAATGCAGCCGGCAGGAGCAGCCCCTGCTCTGTTTGCTGAAGTGCCAGGAGGGGTTTAAAAATCTCTCTTTGGAAGCCTGCTTCTCTCAAGAAAAAACTGTGATATACTGAGATCTGCTTCTCTCAAGAAAAAAAAATGTTGATATATTGAGACATATTTGTGTTCAAATATGTTGAACACAAATTGAGACCATAATACAGTGGACCCTTGTAGAACAAACAGCTTGTATAACATAAAATTTGTACAATAAAAAATTCTGGAGATAGGGGAAATTTGCTTAACATAATCGCCTATGGGGAGAATCCGTACAACATAAAATGGGATTACTCCATTTTCAATGCATTCCTATGGTAATTTGTATAAAGGAAAATTTGCTTAACATAATTTCATTTGGAACGAATTAATTCCTTTATACGAGGTACCACTGTATATGAACCACATTGTGGTGGGGGACTACTGTAAAAGAAGAAAGTAAGGGAAATTCACATCTCACCATTCACTCAGAGCTCTCCACTGGTCAACAAAATATAGCTCCGAGAAATCTTATGCTCGGTTTAAAACAGAGAGAGGGAGATAATTCTGATCAGGGGTGTAATGTATAGAGTATTGTGTTATTTTAAGAGCAAGGCTTACAGCAGTGAAGCCAGGTGGACCTGGTAATGAGGAAATGCCTCGTGGGGTGAACTGGGGGGGCGGAGCTATGGGTATTTATGGAATGTGAGTGTTTGCCATGCATCTCGCTTGTGGAATAAAGGAACCTTTTGTAGCATGCTGTTTGTCTGGACCCAATACATAATACTGGTGACGAGGGGGATTTTTTTTTCTCGCCTGCAAACTGCCGTGGGAGAAGAAGAGCGTTAAGGAATGGCTGGAAAAGGACAATTGGAGCCTTTTGACCCGGCTTTGACAGACTGGGAAACCTATATATCAAGGTTTGAGTTTTATCTTACTGCTAATGAGATAACAGAAGCGGAGGCAGTCAAGGCCACGTTCCTTAGTTCGGCTGGACTGCATGCCTTTGAAATAGTGAGGGCACTGTGTGCACCGACAAGCTACGAGAGCATTTTGCGCCTCAGCCATCAGAGATTGCTTGTCGGCATGCATTCTATAAGAGGAATCAACAGCCGGAGGAGTCAGTAACTGATTATGTCATAGCTCTCCGACAAGCTGCAAGGCATTGTAACTTTACAGACCTTGAGGAGGCTTTGCGAGATAGACTGGTTTGTGGTCTGAAATGTGAAAGAACACAACGGAGTTTGCTGGCAAGGAGAGAATTGGATTTTAAAACTGCATATGAAGAAGTCTGGGCCATAGAGGTTTCACAGAAATTCACAAGAGAAATCCGACAGAGAGAGACTGTAAGTGCCGCACCTCCCTGGGAATTGGAGAGTGATAATCAGCAGCACCTGCGCATGAAAGAAGAGGGAGAAGGAGTAATGCAAGTCATGCATCAGAGGACTCAAAGAGTAAGGCTCCCACCAGGGAACGCTTGTGCCGGGTGTGGGGGGCCTCATCAGAGAAAAGCTTGCCCCTTTCAGAAGGCCAGATGCCATAGATGTTCCCAGCTGGGACACCTGGCCCGTGTCTGCCGGACTACACTAGAATGGGAGACACCCAGAAGGGGGAGTCGAGCAGCTGGAGCAGACAAGGGGAGGTTGGACCAGCGGGGCGAGTGTTATGCTCTTACGTCACACTCGGCTGAATTGTTAAACAACTCCGGAGAAAGCTTTGTGATGACTTTACAGTCAGCAATTCAATCGAAGATTAGAGTGACTGTGAGAATTTATGGGGGGCCGTGTGAAATGGAGGTGGATACGGGCTCTGCATTATCAGTTATTGCAGAGCAGAGACTCCAGCAACTGTGTCCTAAGGGGTGGAGGAACAAACTTGTGCCATGTAATGTTTTACTTAAAGATTTTCAGGGGAATCAAGTTCCAGTGATAGGAATGAGTACCTTGCAAGTAGCCTACAAGAACTTTAGGGGGCCCTTAAGAGTGGTAGTGGCAAAAGGGAACTTGCCAAGCCTGCTGGGGTTGGAGTGGTTTGAACCATTGGGTATTCATATTTCTGGTATTCAACAGATTAATGATGAGGACATAACAGCTGTATGTAAAGAGTATGCATCAGTGTTTGATGGAGCTCAGGGGGTCCTAGAGGCAGTACCACATGCTCGATGGGAAACATCTATTGTGACACCCCTTAAGGCAAATGGAATTGTGCAGAGTTGTGCTGATTATAAATGTATGATAAATAAGGCATTGCAACAGCATGCTACACCCCAGTCTACAACGGGACGTAGTCCAGAGGAGTTGTTAATGAACAGAAGGCTAGTTACAGTCCGGGATAGGTTACACCCAGATTTGTCAGTAGTAGATTCACAGCAAGTAGGGGGGAATGTGCGGGTATTCCGTCCGGGGGATTTGGTTTATGCTCGTAATCACAATGGGGGCCCTAAATGGATACCAGCAAGGGTTGATAGAGTGACAGGACCACTATCCTATCGAGTAGCCACAACAGATAGCCAGGCATGGCAACGTCACGTGGATCAGTTGCGACAGAGGTGGTCTGGGAGGGCAGTAGCCACAGGGGATGAATTAGAGGAATTGGAGGATGATATATCAGTGGGTACTGCACCTAATAGAGTAAGTAGCATGCCTCAGACCATGACAGAACCATCAACAATGTCACAACAAGAGGATAGAAATGCTGAGGAACGTGCTGAGACATCAAGGGCAGGAGAAGTGGAGCCATTGGAGCCGGACGGACAGATGGAGGACAACAGCCTGAGACGATCTCAGCGAATACGGGCACCCCCCTGTTACTTGCAAGACTATGACTGTAACAGGGTACAATGTTGTTTTAGGGGGGAGGGGTGTAATGTATAGAGTATTGTGTTATTTTAAGAGCAAGGCTTACAGCAGTGAAGCCAGGTGGACCTGGTAATGAGGAAATGCCTCCTGGGGTGAACTGGGGGGCGGAGCTATGGGTATTTATGGAATGTGAGTGTTTGCCATGCATCTCGCTTGTGGAATAAAGGAACCTTTTGTAGCATGCTGTTTGTCTGGACCCAATACATAATAAGGGGAATGTCCAATCAGTGAGAAGCTCAAAAGGATTATTTGGCAAACACCACATACCTGTTCACTTCAAATGCACATACACTCTAAGTTAGAGATTTGTCCTCTTAAAAGACCAGACACCAAAACGCATGAAAAGCAATAGATTATATGTGGTCCAATGCAGTGAGTTGAGAGTGCTACATTGGAGATACTAAACCACCATTAAACAGGAGGGTTGCCCAGCACAGGAGGGGCAACAGCTCAGGACCAGAATCAGTGATGTACCTTCATTTGAAGAATAAAGCACACTCATTCAATGATGAAGAGGTACACATCCAAGGGAGGCCCGGAAGTCCGCTATAAGATGCTGGGCCTTCTTCATGGTGGTACTGACTCTATGAAACCAGCTGCCAGTGGAGCTACAGCTGGCCACATTTATTTATTTATTGATTTATTTATTTATTTATTTATTGATTTATTTATTCTTGGACTTATAAACCGCCCAATTTTCCCAGGGGGAACTTTGGGCAGTGTACAGACATGTCACCCCACATCGACTAGACAACACAATCATCTACAAACATTCTAGAAGGCAGCTTCAAATGCTGTTCTTCAGGGAGCCCTTCCACAATGACACTGCGTCATGCAGTGCCTCTATTTTTTGTTGTCAAAGAGAAAATAATGTCTTAATGTTTGTTTTAGTGATTTTATATTTCTATAATTCCACACATTTTTGTTATTTATCTGGTGTTCTGCCTGTTGTGAACACAAAAAGAAAGAAAGAAAGAAAGAAAGAAAGAAAGGAAGGAAGGAAGGAAGGAAGGAAGGAAGGAAGGAAGGAAGGAAGGAAGGAAGGAAGGAAGGAAGGAAGGAAGCTCTCTTTAATTGTTCAAGCTGAATGAAGAAGAAGATAGATAGATAGATAGATAGATAGATAGATAGATAGATAGATAGATAGATAGATAGATAGATAGATAGATAGATAGATAGATAGAGAGTGGGGAGCATATGCAGTTGAGTAAAAAGAGACACACAAATATTGCATGAGGTTTGTGTAGGAGGACCCCAATTAACAAAGGTTTTTGAACACAAGATTTTTACCCCCGGACTGCACTTAAGTACAAGATGTGTGTGCTGAGGAGGGGGGGGGGTAGGATGTTTTATCAGAAACAGAAGAACCCACTTGGAAAATGGCAGGTTCTAAATTTAGATCAACCTGCCGGAGGCAGTGTACCCTTTGGCTCTGCATAAATGCAACTTCGGAGCTGTCACTGGCTGTTCTGAAAATTGCTTCCCACTTCATCCTTGATGGAAGGGGGAAATTAATTTTCTTCAAGAGCCTTCCAATATTTCCTCTGAAAGAAACAAGAGCTGGGGATAAGAGGGACTGAACCCTTTTGAGTACAGGTTGAGGGATTGTGTGTGTGTGTGTGTGTGTGTGTGTGTGTGTGTGTGTGTGTGTGTGTGTGTGTGTGTGTGTGTGTGTGAGAGAGAGAGAGAGAGAGAGAGAGAGAGAGAGAGAGTACCTCTGTATCTATTTTCCTTGTTTTTCACTTCCAAAATATGATGGCAGGGCTGGCGCTTCCATTAAGGCGAACTAGGCAGTTGCCTAGGGCGCCAAAATGGAGAGAGGGCGCTGGATAGCCTGCCGCCCCCCGTGCCGCCCCCCGTGCCCCCCTGCAGCTGGCCACCGCTGTCCATCCCCCCACCACCCTCTAGCCGCCCGTCGCCATCTGCCCATCGCTGTCCCCCACGCCCGTTGCCGTTCCCCGCCCCCCGCCACCGCCTCGTCCGCCCGCCACTGCTGCCCGCCCCACCCTCTGCCCCGCCACCTGCTACTCTGCTCCATGTGCAATCAGAATTTATTTCAAATAACTCACACAAGGCTAACAGCAAAATGAGACAAATGCCAAATTGAACATGAAGGATCCAGTGGGGACAAAGACTCAACCCAGTGGAAAGCAACAGTTACTTGCTCTGCCCTATGGTCAACCTGAAAGCACAGAAACACGCTAGTGTGCTTTGTATCCACATTAGAGATGGGCATGAACCAGAAAAACTGTGGTTCACGATGGTTTCTGG
>JAWVWN010006460.1:0-29882 GCA_037367305.1 Phrynocephalus vlangalii | reverse complement strand
AAGCCCATAATGTATTATAATTTTTCAAAGGCTTGTTTTAAGCAATGGTTATGGTTAAAATGGATGCAGCTATTTCCAACGCACTTGTTTCTCCCTCATTCTCCCCCTTCTTTCACCTCATCTTTGAGTTTCTTAGGCATCCGCCTTCTGCCACTTGGCTGGAAGCTCCCTCGACCCCTCTGGGACCTTCTCTTACCCATCTCACATTCAGCTTGTTTCAGGGGGACCATAAAAGGCACCACCAAGTGCCTTCTTCCAAATACCCTACATGTATTGCCCCCCTCCTTTTCATTGAGGCAGTGAAACTCTTTTGGTGTACGGGTGGGATTTCTTCCAACCACATAGGTCTCTATGGGCAGCTGGCACCCTTTGGGGTTGGTAGGGCAGAAGGCACAGCCGCGAACGTTGGCAAGGGGCAGGTGGAAAAGTGTGTCTCACATATGCATGCACACGTACAGTGGACCCTCGTATAAGAAACAGTTTGTATAACATAAAATCTGTACAGCCTAAAAAATTCTGGAGATAGGGTAAATTTGCTTAACAGAATCGCCTATGGGGTGAATCCATACAACATACAAATGGTTGTGATTAGGGATTACTCTGTTTTCAATTCATTCCTATGGGAAATTTGTCTAAAGGAAAATGCGCTTAACATAATTTCATTTGCAACAAATTAATTCCTTTATACAAGGTACCACTGTACAGTGGACCCTCGTATAACAGTTTGTATAACATAAAATGTGTACAACATAAAAAGTTCTGGAGATACGGGAAATTTGCTTAACAGAATCGCAGAATGGCAGGAGTGTCTAAACTTCGGTCCTCCAGAGGTTTTTGGACCACAACTCCCAGAATTCCAAGCCTGTATTGTCAGTGACAAAGTACTGTGGGAATTGTGGTCCAAAACATCTGGAGGGCCAAAGTTTGGACACCAATGGCCTATGGGGTGAATCCGTACAACATAAAAATGGTCGAGATTACAGATTACTTTGTTTTCAATGCATTCCTATGGGAACTTAGTATGAAGGAAAAATTTGCTTAACTGAATTTCATTTGGAACGAATTAATTCCTTTATACAAGGTACCACTGTACATGCAAATAGAGAAGCAGGCATCCAGGCATACCCAGAGACCTCTTCTGACTCTGGAAAAGAGGCGGGCAGGCAGGAGTGGGGTGGTTGGGATGCAGTGGGGTGAGGTGAGACAGTGTCCAACTAGCCTAACAAACCCAACACCAGTGGCCTATGCTCATGCGGACTTATGGCTTCTACGTGTTTCCCTACAGTTCAGCCTCACCCAGCAGAAAATAAGTAGCTGTACGGAGGTTGAGGAGGCCTGGGCCATATATGGATTTGCAGGTCTGCTTTCAAACAATTACAGGACACAAGAGAGGCTGAAACAAAGACCAAGGCTTTGGATGGTGTTTTTCTTTACACAGTGGTGTCCAAACTTCAGCACTCCAGATGTTTTAGACCACAACTCCCATAGTCCTTTGCCATTGGCAATACAGGCTTGGAATTCTGGGAGTTGTGGTCCAAAACATCCTGAGGGCTAAAGTTTAGACATCCCTGCTACCTTTACTCTCGTGTTACCAAGCAAATGTCATTTCATTTGGGAAAACCTCTTGACAACAAAATGAAGTCATCCTAGCCTGTGACGGTGCCAAAGGTTTTCTACTTCTAACATATTTAAAGAAGCTTTTATTATTACCCTTTATATTGCTAGCCATTCGTTCCTCAAAGTCTTTCTTTGCCTCCCTTATCATCTTCTTACATTTCTTTTGCCAGAGTTTGTGTTCCTTTTTATTTTCCTCATTTGGGGAGGATTTCCATTTACAGAAGGACCTCTCCTTGTGCTTTAGAGCCTCTCTAACTCCACTTGTTAACCATGCCGGTGTCCTCTTGGACTTAAATGAGCTCTTCTTTCTTTGTGGTATGCACTTGTGCTGGGCCTCTATTATTATTGTTTTAAACAGGCTCCATGCACTCTGAAGAGATTGAATTCTTCTAACCTTCCCCTTCAGTTTCTCTCTAACTAGTTTCCTCATCTGAGGGAAGTTTGCCCTTCGAAAATCAAGGGTTTTTATGTCTGATTTGGTTGACACTCTTCCTCCGACATGCATGGCAAAGGTAATTGCAGCATGGTCACTGTTCCCCAGAGGCTCAGTGACATCCACACCCCTGACCAGGTCCTGAGTATCACACAATATTAGATCCAGAGTTGCCTGTTCTCGGGTGGGCTCTGTGACAAGTTGCTCTAAGGCACAGTCATTCAGCAAGTCGAGAAACCCAGTTTCTCTTTCATGCCCGGAGCTCGCATTGGCCCAGTCAATGTGGGGATAATTGAAGTCCCCCATGATTACTATCCTATCCCTCTTAGCCACCTCCATGATTTCTCTCCTCATTTCAAGGTCCCCCTCAAGTTTTTGATCTGGTGGACGATAGAATACTCCAACTATCACATCACTCCTTGGACCTGGTAGTTTAACCCACAGTGATTCTATGGTGGAGTCAGACCCTCTGTCCATCTCCATTCTGCTGGATTTTACCCCTTCTTTGACATAGATGGCCACTCCTCCTCCAACCCGCCCCTCTCTATCTCTTCTATAGAGTTTATAGCCTGGGATTGCTGTATCCCACTGGTTCTCCACATTCCACCAGGTTTCTGTTATGGCTATTATATCAATGTTATCCCTAGCTGCCAAATGTTCAAGTTCTCCCATCTTTGCTCGGAGGCTTCGAGCATTGGCGTAGAAGCACCTGTACAGTGGGTCCCGCAACAACCGCTGCTGCCTTGTTCTATTCGCCCCACAGCTTTTATTTTCAGTAGATGAACTGTCACATTCCATTATTCTCCCGGTGCTAATACCTATACCTGCTATGTCTTCTCTATGTGATTCTCTACCCTCTCCAACCTCATTCCCCGAGGATGAGGTGTTCCGAACCGGATGCCACGCAGCTCCTGTCGGCTTTCCCCCAGTTATCAGTTTAAAAGCTGCTCTGCTGCCTTTTTGAGGTTGAGTGCCAGCAATCTGGTCCCATCATGATTCAAGTGCAACCCATCCCTCCTGAACAGGTTTGGCTTGTCCCAAAATGTTCTCCAGTTCCTGACAAATCTAAAGCCCTCCTCTCGACACCATCGCCTCATCCACGCATTGAGGCTTCTGAGTTCTGCCTGTCTGGCGGGTCCTGCACGAGGAACAGGTAGCACTTCTGAAAATGCTACCTTGGAAGCCCGGGACTTCAATCTTCTACCTAGCAACCTGAATTTGGCTTCCAAGACTGACCGCTTGGCCTTCCCGACATCATTGGTACCGACGTGTACCATGACCACTGGCTCCTTCCCAGTTCTCTCTAAAAAGCTATCTATATTTCTGGTGATGTCTGCAACCTTTGCACCCGGCAGGCAAGTGACCATACGGTTATCATGCTCCTCACAAATCCATGCCTCCGTATTTCTAATTATAGAATCCCCTAGTACAATGAGCTTCTCTCCTGCAGCCTGGTCATCAACATGTACCTGATCTTGTATCTCATCAATAGTGATGAGGGAGAGATCCTCCGGTGGAACCGCTTCTTCCTCTATGTGTGCCTCATGAGGTGTGCTGAGGGAAAGAGCTTCAAACTGATTGTGCAAGATGAGACTCTCTGAGTGATGCCTTGGCCTTCTACTCCTTTGAGTCACATTCCTCCACCCATCCACCTCCTGAGTTGCGGGAGTGACTTCCTCCTCTGAAGTTTGCCCTGTCTCCTCTTGGACCTGAGTAGTCTGTTCCGCTCTGTCCAGGAACCGCTCAAGCTCCTTAATATGTTACTGGTCGGATATGCGAGCCTCCAGCTGCTGGACCTTCTCTTCCAATAGCGCCACCAGCTTGCACTTGCAGCAGATGTAGTTCTGCACACACTCTGTCAAGATAACAAACATGGCACAAGTACTGCAGGTAACTACAGCTGCTCCCTGCAACTCCATTTTAACGAGTGCAATAAAATGTATTGAAGGTCTCAAAAATGTAAACTTGCACTATTTTTTTAATCCAGTAAGACTCTTTACTTCTTTTGTTGTTTATTGAAAATCTAACTGTGTAGGGGCCACTAAAGCACCTCTACTCCTACTGCAATCACGTCAGGAAGTTTGCAGTGCTAACTTGCTGATGTGTGTAGGACCTCCTCAGGAGTAGCTTGGCTTTAGGAACTGAATTATACCCAGAAGAGTTTTTTTTCTTTCTTTTTTCTTTTTAGTTTGCACGCGCCGTCAGGCGCGTGCCGCTGGTAGCAGCTATTTAAAGCTAAAACTCCGCCCCTTGCTCCTGCAAGAACAGGAAGTTAGCTCTCTGCCCTTTGGCCGTGTGCTCCTCTCACCACCTCCTTCCTCTCTGCTGCTCTGCCAGAAAAGGACTGAGGGGCTGCTGGTAGCAGCTATTTAAAGCTAAAACTCCGCCCCTTGCTCCTGCAAGAACAGGAAGTTAGCTCTCTGCCCTTTGGCCGTGTGCTCCTCTCACCACCTCCTTCCTCTCTGCTGCTCTGCCAGAAAAGGACTGAGGGGCTGCTGGTAGCAGCTATTTAAAGCTAAAACTCCGCCCCTTGCTCCTGCAAGAACAGGAAGTTAGCTCTCTGCCCTTTGGCCGTGTGCTCCTCTCACCACCTCCTTCCTCTCTGCTGCTCTGCCAGAAAAGGACTGAGGGCTGCTGGTAGCAGCTATTTAAAGCTAAAACTCCGCCCCTTGCTCCTGCAAGAACAGGAAGTTAGCTCTCTGCCCTTTGGCCGTGTGCTCCTCTCACCACCTCCTTCCTCTCTGCTGCTCTGCCAGAAAAGGACTGAGGGGCTGCTGGTGGCAGCTATTTAAAGCTAAAACTCCGCCCCTTGCTCCTGCAAGAACAGGAAGTTAGCTCTCTGCCCTTTGGCCGTGTGCTCCTCTCACCACCTCCTTCCTCTCTGCTGCTCTGCCAGAAAAGGACTGAGGGGCTGCTGGTGGCAGCTATTTAAAGCTAAAACTCCGCCCCTTGCTCCTGCAAGAACAGGAAGTTAGCTCTCTGCCCTTTGGCCGTGTGCTCCTCTCACCACCTCCTTCCTCTCTGCTGCTCTGCCAGAAAAGGACTGAGGGGCTGCTGGTAGCAGCTATTTAAAGCTAAAACTCCGCCCCTTGCTCCTGCAAGAACAGGAAGTTAGCTCTCTGCCCTTTGGCCGTGTGCTCCTCTCACCACCTCCTTCCTCTCTGCTGCTCTGCCAGAAAAGGACTGAGGGGCTGCTGGTAGCAGCTATTTAAAGCTAAAACTCCGCCCCTTGCTCCTGCAAGAACAGGAAGTTAGCTCTCTGCCCTTTGGCCGTGTGCTCCTCTCACCACCTCCTTCCTCTCTGCTGCTCTGCCAGAAAAGGACTGAGGGGCTGCTGGTAGCAGCTATTTAAAGCTAAAACTCCGCCCCTTGCTCCTGCAAGAACAGGAAGTTAGCTCTCTGCCCTTTGGCCGTGTGCTCCTCTCACCACCTCCTTCCTCTCTGCTGCTCTGCCAGAAAAGGACTGAGGGGCTGCTGGTAGCAGCTATTTAAAGCTAAAACTCCGCCCCTTGCTCCTGCAAGAACAGGAAGTTAGCTCTCTGCCCTTTGGCCGTGTGCTCCTCTCACCACCTCCTTCCTCTCTGCTGCTCTGCCAGAAAAGGACTGAGGGGCTGCTGGTAGCAGCTATTTAAAGCTAAAACTCCGCCCCTTGCTCCTGCAAGAACAGGAAGTTAGCTCTCTGCCCTTTGGCCGTGTGCTCCTCTCACCACCTCCTTCCTCTCTGCTGCTCTGCCAGAAAAGGACTGAGGGGCTGCTGGTGGCAGCTATTTAAAGCTAAAACTCCGCCCCTTGCTCCTGCAAGAACAGGAAGTTAGCTCTCTGCCCTTTGGCCGTGTGCTCCTCTCACCACCTCCTTCCTCTCTGCTGCTCTGCCAGAAAAGGCCTTAGGGGTCTCTGTCTGCAGCTATTTAAAGCTAAAACTCCGCCCCTTGCTCCTGCAAGAACAGGAAGTTAGCTCTCTGCCCTTTGACCGTGTGCTCCTCTCACCACCTCCTTCCTCTCTGCTGCTCTGCCAGAAAAGGACTGAGGGGCTGCTGGTAGCAGCTATTTAAAGCTAAAACTCCGCCCCTTGCTCCTGCAAGAACAGGAAGTTAGCTCTCTGCCCTTTGGCCGTGTGCTCCTCTCACCACCTCCTTCCTCTCTGCTGCTCTGCCAGAAAAGGACTGAGGGGCTGCTGGTGGCAGCTATTTAAAGCTAAAACTCCGCCCCTTGCTCCTGCAAGAACAGGAAGTTAGCTCTCTGCCCTTTGGCCGTGTGCTCCTCTCACCACCTCCTTCCTCTCTGCTGCTCTGCCAGGAAAGCACTGCTGGGCTCCAGTCAGCAGCTATTTAAAGCTAAAACTCCGCCCCTTGCTCCTGCAAGAACAGGAAGTTAGCTCTCTGCCCTTTGGCCGTGTGCTCCTCTCACCACCTCCTTCCTCTCTGCTGCTCTGCCAGAAAAGGACTGAGGGGCTGCTGGTGGCAGCTATTTAAAGCTAAAACTCCGCCCCTTGCTCCTGCAAGAACAGGAAAGTTAGCTCTCTGCCCTTTGGCCGTGTGCTCCTCTCACCACCTCCTTCCTCTCTGCTGCTCTGCCAGAAAAGCTACTCGTGCAGCTTTTAAAGCAAAACTCGCCCTTGCCCTGCAGAAGTTTTTCTTGCCGGTTCTTCCACTCTTCTGCTCTCTCAAAAAGCTCTCTGGTGCCTATTTAAAGAAAACTCCGCCTTGTCTGCAAAACAGGAAGTTACTCCGCCCTTTGCCGTGTGCTCCTCCACACTCTTCCCTGCTGCCTGCCAGAAGACTGAGGCTCTTCCTTTTAGCTAAAAGCTGTCTGAAGAACGGGTAGCTCTTGCCCTTTGCCGTGTGCTCCTCTACCACCTCCTTCTCTTGCTCTCTGCCAAGGCTGAGGCTCTGTGCACTATTTAAAGCTAAAACTCCGCCTTGCTCTGCAACAGAAGTTAGCTCTCTGCCCTTTGCCGTGTCTCCACACCTCCTTCCTCCTGCTCCTGCCAGAAAAGGACTGAGGGGCTGCTGGTGGCAGCTATTTAAGCTAAAACTCCGCCCCTTGCTCCTGCAAGAACAGGAAGTTAGCTCTCTGCCCTTTGGCCGTGTGCTCCTCTCACCACCTCCTTCCTCTCTGCTGCTCTGCCAGAAAAGGACTGAGGGGCTGCTGGTGGCAGCTATTTAAAGCTAAAACTCCGCCCCTTGCTCCTGCAAGAACAGGAAGTTAGCTCTCTGCCCTTTGGCCGTGTGCTCCTCTCACCACCTCCTTCCTCTCTGCTGCTCTGCCAGAAAAGGACTGAGGGGCTGCTGGTGGCAGCTATTTAAAGCTAAAACTCCGCCCCTTGCTCCTGCAAGAACAGGAAGTTAGCTCTCTGCCCTTTGGCCGTGTGCTCCTCTCACCACCTCCTTCCTCTCTGCTGCTCTGCCAGAAAAGGACTGAGGGGCTGCTGGTGGCAGCTATTTAAAGCTAAAACTCCGCCCCTTGCTCCTGCAAGAACAGGAAGTTAGCTCTCTGCCCTTTGGCCGTGTGCTCCTCTCACCACCTCCTTCCTCTCTGCTGCTCTGCCAGAAAAGGACTGAGGGGCTGCTGGTGGCAGCTATTTAAAGCTAAAACTCCGCCCCTTGCTCCTGCAAGAACAGGAAGTTAGCTCTCTGCCCTTTGGCCGTGTGCTCCTCTCACCACCTCCTTCCTCTCTGCTGCTCTGCCAGAAAAGGACTGAGGGGCTGCTGGTGGCAGCTATTTAAAGCTAAAACTCCGCCCCTTGCTCCTGCAAGAACAGGAAGTTAGCTCTCTGCCCTTTGGCCCTGTGCTCCTCTCACCACCTCCTTCCTCTCTGCTGCTCTGCCAGAAAAGGACTGAGGGGCTGCTGGTGGCAGCTATTTAAAGCTAAAACTCCGCCCCTTGCTCCTGCAAGAACAGGAAGTTAGCTCTCTGCCCTTTGGCCGTGTGCTCCTCTCACCACCTCCTTCCTCTCTGCTGCTCTGCCAGAAAAGGACTGAGGGGCTGCTGGTGGCAGCTATTTAAAGCTAAAACTCCGCCCCTTGCTCCTGCAAGAACAGGAAGTTAGCTCTCTGCCCTTTGGCCCTGTGCTCCTCTCACCACCTCCTTCCTCTCTGCTGCTCTGGCTGCATCTCATTTTTCTTTATTGTCTCCAAAGTCAAAAACACCTTTTTTTTCATATTATAACAAAGATTTTAATGTTACTTAAATTGCTGAAGAAACTGCAGCAATAAAACCCATTCCAAAGCAAAGTTAGCTAAGACTGTCCAGCAAACATATTTAAATGGCAAACAATTACTGCCTGAAGATTGACATAACTTGACACAACAGGAAAGCTAGATTACTTTTAATCTCCCCATTTATGTTGGTTGGGAGCCGCAGGCCCCGTTTTGCTATTTAATCTTTGCAATCCTTCCCAAGCCACACAATTTGTTAAAACAAAAACAACCATTGAAGAGAGGGTTCCCATGGCAAGGCTGTCTCCCCGAAGGCTGGCCTCTCCCTCAGACTGGAATATTTATTTATTTATTTATTTATTTAGCTTGTATAGTTTATATCGGGGGCACAGTTGCTTCCAGAGCTACTCTTAAACCAGACGTCCTATGATCATGGGTGGTGGTTTACTCTTTGGAAACTGAGGCATTCTTGATCGCGGAAGGGGTGCAAGGACTCTGCTCAGCCTGCCTCGGTGTGGCTGTGAGGAATGCCCTCTGAGCAAAGCTCACATCCTGGGCTGCTCAACTTTTGGCCCTGATCCCACTTTGTTCAGCAAGCAGCAAATTTGGAAGCCAAAGCTGGGCGTCAAGCAGCTGGAGGCTGAAACCTGCCATTTCTGAAAAAATAGGGGGAGAGAAAACCAAGGCATTGCCTGATAATGTACACAGCACCTTTTTAATCTAAGAAGTTTTTTTGCAGGTGCACAAAAATGTGTCCAGCCTACTGCTCCTATGCTACAAAAGGTGTGTTTAACATGCATTCTCACTGGGGGGAAAAGTTCTTTCTTAGAAAACATCCAATCAAAGGGCTTTCAAAAATCACCTTTAAACATAACTTCTTGCGGCAATAGGAGAATGTTTCTCCTTTGTGCCCTAATAATTCTATTCCTTCTTGTTTCTTTCTATTGGAAATATAATATTGTCAGGCTGCCATTATCCAAACAGGAAATATGCTGTTTGTACTGTAACTTGTTTAAAGGTTAAACAGGTGATAGTGTTTCAGTATTTTAATACCTGTGAGGCAGGAAACCCGTCAGCATTTGATGCATGCACGAAAAACTGTATCTGATTACATTTTCTCTTCTAAAAAGCCGGCAAACATCTGGGAAGCTGTCCTATTTTTTAAACAGTCAGATTCCTGTGAGCTGAATGTGACGCTTCAGCGGTTGCAAACAGGACAGACTGGGTCGGCTGTTTGAAGCCAGAGGCAGCCATTTTGTGCTCTTCCCATAAGTGTGACAGAGCCAGCCTGCACAAAATGGCCTCTCTTGCCAGAAGGCAAGCCGGGACAGCCTCCCCCTCATAATCTCCCTTCCTTCAGAACACAGTGTTGTTGGGGGTGAGGCCAGGCAGCAAAGGCTAAAACCGAAAGCCACTGTAGCGCTTGGCGTGCGATCAAGACAAAAAACACCTAACGAGCGACATAGTTGACAGCAAAGCCTTTGACCCCAATTATCTACCAACGAATGCACCAAACTTCATGGCCAACACACTAAACATTTCTTTTCTGCCATGGAGTTTCTCAAAGAGCAAGATCCACCGACTACTAAAATTCCTTCTCCAGCTTTGCCCCGGCCCCATTTGTAACCCCTGAGTCAGGCAGGAAAGTCCCTGTGTGCTTCCCGCAACACTGCCAACTTTGCTCTGATTTCTTCTGTTAAGCCCATTAATGTATTATCATTTTTCAAAGGGTTGTTTTAAGCAATGGTTATGGTTAAAATGGATGCAGCTATTTCCAACACACTTGTTTCTCTCCCTCATTCTCCCCCTTCTTTCACCTCGTCTTTGAGTTTCTTAGGCATCCGCCTTCTGCCACTTGGCTGGAAGCTCCCTCGACCCCTCTGGGACCTTCTCTTACCCATCTCACATTCAGCTGGTTTCAGGGGGACCATACAAGGCACCACCAAGTCCCTTCTTCCAAATACTGTACGTGTATTGCCACCCCTTTTCATTGAGGCAGTGAAACTCTTTTGGTGTATAGGTGGCATTTTTTCCAACCACATAGGTCTCTATGGGCAGCTGGCACCTTTTGAGGTTGGTAGGGCAGAAGGCACAGCCACCAACGTTGGCAAGAGGCAGGTGGGAAAGTGTGTCTCATGTATGCATGCACACGTACAGTAGACCCTCGTATAACAAACGGTTTGTATAACATAAAATCTGTACAACATAAAAAATTCCTGAGATAGGGGAAATTTGCTTACCAGAATCACCTATGGGGCGAATCTGTACAACATAAAAATGGTTGTGATTAGGAATTACTCTGTTTTCAATGCATTCTTATTAGAAATTTATATAAAGGAAAATTTGCTTAACATTATTTTATTTGGAACAAATTAATTCTTTTATACAAGGTGCCACTGTACAGTGGACCCTGGTATAACAAACAGTTTGTATAACGTAAAATCTGTACAACATAAAAAATTATGGATACGGGAAATTTGCTTAACAGAATTGCCTATGGCAGGAGTGTCTAAACTTCACCCCTCCAAAGGTTTTTGGACCACAACTCCCAGAATTCCAAGCCTGTGCAGTATTGTCAATGACAAAGGACTGTGGGAGTTGTGGTCCACAACATCTGGAGGGCCAAAGTCTGGACACCAATGGCCTATGAGGTGAATCTGTACAACATAAAAATGGTCAAGATTACGGATTACTTTGTTTTCAATGCATTCCTATGGGAACGTTGTATAAAGGAAAATTTGCTTAACAGAATTTCATTTGGAATGAATTAATTCCTTTATACAAGGTAAAGCAAAACAAAACAAAGTGTTCTGCTTATATACCGCCCCATACCACTACAAGTAGTCTCTGGGCAGTTTACAAGTTTTTAATTACAGTGTGCAGGCTACACATTGCCCCCCCCCAGCAAGCTGGGTACTCATTTTACCGACCTCGGAAGGATGGAAGGCTGAGTGAACCTTGAGCCTGCTACTGGGGATTGAACTACTTTACATGCAAATAGAGAAGCAGGCATCCAGGCATACCCAGAGACCTCTTCTGACTCTGGAAAAGAGGCAGGCAGGCAGGAGTGGGGTGATTGGGGTGTCGTGGGCTGAGGTGGAACAGTGCCTCACCTGTCCAACACATCCACCACCAGTGGTCTGTGCTCAATTAAAAGTCTTCTCCTCCTGCGGACTTATGGCTTCTACATGTTTCCCTAAAGTTCAGCCTCACCCAGCAGAAAATAAGTAGCTCTACGGAGGTTGAGGAGGCCTGGGCCATATATGGATTTGCAGGTCTGCACTCCGTGCCCTTATGAATAAGCCAGCTACCTTTACGCTCTTGTTACTAAGCAAAAGTCATTTCATTTGGGGGAAAACTCTTGACAACGAAATGAACTCATCCTAGCCCGTGATGTTGCCAACTGGAAGGCAAAAAACAAGAATAGCGGACTCAACCACCAAAAGTGATACGAAAAGAAGACCTATAAGTGATAAAGATGATTCCTTTATCAGACCAGCTGAACATGAAGGCAGGGGCTGCCAAGATCCTGGTGCTATTTTGGGGACCCTTCTTTATACCCAGCAGGACCTGCACAAAATGGCTTCCGCTGCCACCCCGTTTCTCCTCAGAATGATTCTGATCCAGAGTTTGGGGCCAGTCTGGACAGAGACAAAGACAGAAAACCAAAACCTGCAGCTAAGCATCAGTTGGCTTGGGAACAATTAAGAAAATATCCCAGCATCTGTGCAAAAAGACTGTCCCAGGCCAGGCTGAAAACAGACTGGCAGGTTTTCTCCCCTTTTACGCTGAGGGCAGGTGCCTCAAACACCCACCCACAGGCCTCACTCCCTTGAAGCAAGGAGTTGTGAGGATGAAAAAAGCCACATCCTGTGTGCGGTTGTGGTGGCAGGTGCTCCTTCCAGCCTTGGGCAGAAACCGTGATTCTGGTTTTGCTGCTTAAACGCAATCAAAAGACCCCGTTTGGCTTTCCATCAGTCCTTGATTGATGTTGGCATCAAGCTTTTTGGTTTTATTGCAAAGTGGCAGAATTAATTAAACATAGAAAAAGATGGGAAGGGGAAGAGTTGCGAGTGAGGGAGAGGTGGGGTGAAATAAAAGAGGGAGATGGAGGAAAAGGAAGTTTTCTCTTCCGGTACCTTCCTGCAATCCCATTCATCCTGAAGCAGTGGTGGCGAACCTTCTGCACTTCAGATATTTTGGACCACAACTCCCACAGTCCTCTGCCATTGGCAATACAGTTTTGGAATTCTGGGAGTTGTGGTTTAAAACATCTCGAGTGCCAAAGGTTCGACACCACTGTCCTGAAGCAATTTCTAACTACAGTACAGTATACTTGAGATGGCTGTTCTGCCTCGTCCTCTGCTGCTCCCTGCTGGAGAGCAGTATTTAAAAAAAAAAATCAGGTGATTTCCGAGAAATCAGAGGAGGGCAGAGAACAGTTTGAGCGAGTCAAGAGGGCTTGTTGTTATTTTCACACACCCACACAGCTCAGGCACACAGTGTTGTCATTGGCATCCAGTGTATGGTTGGAGGAACCCAAGGAATGAGATCTAAAAGAGAGTGAGGGAATGCCTGAGAAAGAATCAACTAATCAACTAGGGCCATCTCCAGAGGGAGAGGCACGTTGTCTCTTGCAGAATAATCATTATCATCACTGTAAGATAGTGGAAATGTTATCTAAACAAACAAGTAAACAAACAAACAAACAGGACTGCTAGCTGAAGAAAATACACTTAAAATTAATAGGAAAAGGCTGGACCAGCACACTCTTAGGTGTCCATCATGAGGTCAGCAGAAAAACTCATCAAAATTAAGTGAAATGATTCAGTCAGTAACCTTCAAACCATGCAGCAGGACATTTGAATGATTTGACTAGTCAAACACTTGGGCCGGCTGCTTCAAGCCAGAGGCCGCCATTTTGTGTCCCTTTCGTCTGCATTGCAGAGCCAGCCTGCACAAAATGGCTTCCTTTTCAGAACCCTTTCCCCTCTGGTGGGACAAGTTGTTGTCGGGTCAGACAACTTGGGGCAAGTTGTCGTTGCGGGTGTGGCCAGGCAACAAGGGGTGAAAGCGAAAGCTCCAACAGTGCTTGGCTTGAAATCAAGCTGGGGGCAAAAAAAACCAGTTATAAACGACACGGCCTCCAGCAAACGTCTTCAACTCTAATCATCTCCCATACACATTCCTCAAGGTCACTGCTTGGGTTGAACAGCTTTCTTTGCTCCACATCAGATGTAAAAAAGAAAAAAACCTCTGGATTGTGCCCCGCACCCAGTCCTGTTTTTCCTCCTTTTGTGAACTCTGTTAGTCAGGCAGGAAAGTCCCTGGACGCTTTCTGCCACGCTGCCATCTCTGCCCTATTTAAAAAAAAAGAAAAAGATGTATTATCATTTTTAGTAGAGACAGGGTAGAACGAAAATAACAAGCTGGAATACTGAATGTCACCGATTCGTTAAATATCCACTAGAGTCCCTTGATTTTATTCGTCCTTTCTAGTTTGGCTTGGTTTTTCAGATAGCCCATGCTCTCTCTTTTTCCCTTTAAAAGCCCCGACAGTCAGATCCGTGGTTCTTCAGTTGAGGCTGGGTGGGCAAAAATTCGTGGTCTAGGGTTCGTCAAAGGTGTTTCCAATTTGGGGAAGTCTTGAAAAGTCATCCCCATCCTCTAACTGTGAGCATATTAATAAAGGATCACTATTATGGCTGCAACTGGACGTTCTCTGTGACAAACTCCATCCATTTCCAGGGCACCTGATCCTACCGGGCGGGCGGGCGCTCCCCTTTCCCATATGAACATAAGAACGTAAGAGGAGCCCTGCTGGATCAGGCCAAAGGCCCATCTAGTCCAGCTTCCTGGATCTCTCAGTGGCCCCACCAGATGCGTCTGGGAGCACACGAGACCAGATCTCTGTCTCCTGATTCCACTCCCCTGCATCTGGCCCTTGAAGTACCCTGGTTTTAAGCCTGGAGATGACACCTCTCCCTCATGGTTTGTAACCTGTGATGGACGTTTCCTCCAGGAATCTATCCAATCCCCTTTTGAAGGCATGCAGGCCAGATGCCATCACCACCTCCTGTGGCAGGGAGTCCCACAGGCTAACAACACACTGGTTAAAAAAACATTTTCTTTTGTCTGTTCTTACTCTCCCAGCCCTCAGTTTGAGTGGATGTCCCCTAGTTCTGGTATTTTGTGAGAGGGAGAAGAGTGTCCCTCTATCCCCTTTACTCATGCCCTGCATTATTTTGTATGTGTCTCAATCATATCCGGCTTCCAACCCTGCTTTGGGTGAAGAATGGAGCAAAAAGTGTATGACAGGAGGATGCCATTGGAAAACGGGATCCGCTCGTGTGCCCACCCGTGCCCGAGTCTGTGGTGCCCTTTTTGGCTGGTTCCCCTCCCAGCCCTTCTCTACCACCCTTCATCCCCCACCCTCTGCCCAGGAACAAGACCCCCCCCCTCTCTCTGCCCCGTTTCCATCACCAGAATAACTCCGGGGATTCCCCTAAGGAGGACGAGGGTCCCTCCCCGTGGCAAGCGGCGAGCTCCATCTACCGGCCGTATCGGACCACTGCAAAGGAAGGGGAAGGAAGCGGGCGGGACGCCCTACTCCAAAAGCGAAAAGCAACGGGTTCGAGACCCCGGAGCCACCGTTCGGAAAGCGGCTCGTTTCCCTTGCAAATCGGAGCTCCGGTAAGAAGAGGGGGGAAGATGTGTCCTTACGAAAAAGAATGGGCCGAAAGAGGGACAGGGACCCATGCCTTTCCTATTTGCTTAGCGCGGTTCCTCCAGTGGGGCAGGTGCTTTCTTCTGCAGCCGCCTTTGGGCGTGGGAAGGTGTCCGTAGGTGCAAAGGAAACAGATGGGAAAGTGGCTCCCGAGGAGTTTCCTTGGAAGACGTTGCGCCCCTTGGCTTGACGGGAGGGTTAGGCTTTCCAGGTGCCTCCAGAACTCTTTCCTTGTCGGGGGATTCTGGGAACTGTAGTCCGCAGCGCCGCTTCTGCAAAGGCTGTGGGAACGGGTCTTCTTGGTGGTGGCACCCACAAAGGGAAAAAAACCTGAAGGAGGCTGGTGACCACCACCCCCTTTCACCTCCTAGGCTTCCAGGAAGACTCTCCCTGTCCAGCTGCCATTTTATCTGAGTTGGATCTGGCCACCAAAGTCAATCTGATACCCTTTGAAAGCTTTTCCCCTTCCTATCTGGGCCCTGTCGAGTTTGGTGGTGCTGCTTTTAATAATTGCAAGCAGGTCTCTTATCTAGTTCTATGCCATCAGATTCAAAGGGGGGGGGGGGGCTTGAAGGAGTGGTTTGGCCAGTTCCCTTAACCCTGTTGAATTTCCATGGCCAGGCAGGGATTTGAACCTGGATCTCCAGAGTTCCAGCCTATCATTCTGTCTTATCTATCATCAGCCTAACTGTTCTGTGCAGGCTTACCCAGTAATAAACCTCACTCAGTCCACTGGGAGCTCCTTGCTTGACTGCCCTGTGCGTTTTCTGGGTGCCATGAGCTTCTGGGGGGGGGGGGGTTCTCAGAAATGGTTTGCCCTGGATGCGCCTTATTAGGCTTGGTGCCACGTCCGTTATATGTCCGGCTCTGCAGCACCGCCCGCACCCCCGAACTGCCCCCCTCCCACAAGAACCCACAGCCGTTCACACCTTGGGGCAGGATTTTTTTAAGCCAGTCTGCTGTAGCAAGGGACAGTGTCAGAGGAAAACTCAGGACCTCTGGGTTCAGAAATTCCCACTTGGCCCTGGACATTCCCAAAGAAGGGCCGGGCACTGAAAACCTCTCCTTGAAACCCTCATATATATTTTATTTTATTTTATTTTATTATTTGTTTTATTTTGAATATTTTTTACACCACCTTTGTCCTTGGAAAAGGACCCAAGGTGGCTTACAATAAAAAGGTAAAGTTCCCCCCCACACGTGTCTGCTAGTCATGTCCAACTCTAGGAGCGGTGCTCATCTCCATATTCAAGCCAAAGAGCCAGTGTTGTGCAAGTCCGTGGCCATGAGGCCGGCATGGCTGCAAGGAAACACTATTTTACCTTTCTGCTTTTTACAACGGTCCCTATTTATCTACTTGCATTTACTGTACATGCTTTTGAACTGCCAGGTTGGCAGGAGCTGGGGTGAACAGCAGGAGCTCGCTCTGCTGCGTGGCACCTGGGATTTGAACCGCCGATCTGCCGACTTTGCAGCCAACAGTTTTCAGAGCGTTAGTCTGCTGAGCCACCACTACTTACAATATAATGAGGGACAAAATACATTCCAGAACATATTCAAGTTAACAACCCCTTTTCTGGTGATCCTCATCCGCAGATGCCTAGTTCCAGAGAACCACAGGACTTGTAAGTCATCCATCCCTTCTTCTAGCCAGGAGCCCTTGAGGTCCAGTGGAATTCTGCGCCAGTGTTGGAAGGACTGTAGCCCCGACGGAGAAACCGCTTGCACACATTCCTGAGATGAGGCCACAGCATCCAGTATTTCTGAATAAAGTCTCCTGCCCCCCCCTCCTACCTGGCCGTGGGGCACTGGTTCAGAGACCCCCTTCAACCCCTTGGGCATGGCTGCTGCTGAAGTACTGAGCTATGGGGCCGTGGGGCTGGCCCTCCTCATCTGGGAAGTCCTAGCACAAGGGAATGGGGCAGAGGGGTCCAAAGAGGGGGACACGGCCACCCTCTGGAAGCTGGTGAAGCTTTTCCGCCCCGATGCTCCCTTCATCGCTGGGCCCTTCCTCTTCCTCACCCTGACAGTGGTCGGTGAGTAGACTGTGTGAGAGAGTCTGCCAGCGGCTGGGAGAGATTTTATTTATTTATTTATTTATTTATTTATTTATTTATTTATTTATTTATTTATTTATTTATTTCAAACTGCACTTTCCAAGTTCCTGATTAAATGGTCAGTAATAAATTACAATATTAAAAAGATACCGTTTCAATTAAAATATAATAAATAAAATTAAAATCCCATGATTAAATGGTCTTCTAAAAGACATGTGAAACAGCCATTTGCAAATGAGCAAAAAGCATAGTTCGCAGTAGTTTCCAGAGACTTACATCCAGTAGTACAAATAATCCAGCTACTGTTCTTGATCACAGCCAACCCGTAAGGCTTACAGCAAACTGGATAAACAGCAAGAACACATTGCAATACATATAACATCTCTTTCCAATCATTTCTTTACTTTCACATCACATGTCACGGTGCTTCTCTCATCCACCACACTGTCCTTGGATGCCAGCCTTCCTGTCAAGGCCAACTTACTGAGATTGCTTCAGTCCACAGCTGGACTCCATATCTCTAATTGTCACTTGAAGAAGCTCATTCACAGTTTTAGAATATTCTTGACAAACATTGCCTGGGTGGGCCTCCAGAGCCAGGACCTGTTCATTGCTTACCTGGTATGGCAGCAGGTGGATTTCTTCCAGCAGGTGAAAACAGGCAAGGCCTCCCCCCAATCCCAGACTTGCCCCTCTACTCCTAGAACCATAGAGTTGGAAGAGACCTCAAGGGGCATCCACTCCAACCCCCTGCCATGCAGGAACCCCCATCACAGGACTCCCAACAGATGGCCATCCAGCCTCTGCTCAAAAACCTCCAAAGAAGGAGACTCCACCACCTTCCGTGGCAGCCTGTTCCACCGCTGAACAGCTCTAACTGTCAGGAAGTTCTTCCAAATGTTCAAATGGAATCTTTTTTCCTGTAGTTTGAATCCATTGCCCCGAGTCCTAGTCTCTGAAGCCATGGAAAACAAACCTGTTCCCTCTTCAATATGACATCCTTTCAAATATTTAAACATAGCTATCATATCCCCCCTCAGCCTTCTTTTTGTAAGGCTAAACATTCCCAGTTCCCTAAGCCGTTCCTCATAAGACATTTCCTCCAGGCCCTCAACCATCCTGGTCGCCCTCCTCTGCACCCGCTCGAGGTTGTCAACATACTTTTTAAATTGAGGCGCACAGAACTGGACACAGTTACTCCAGGTGGGGTCTGAGCAGAGCAGAATAGAGTGGTACTATCACTTCCCTTGATCTAGACACTATGCTTCTGTTGATGCAACCAACAATCGTGTAGGCTTTCTTGGTTCTTGGCTTTCTTCCTGCATGGTTTCTTGGGCACACAGAATGGCATGAAGCGCTTCAACAGGAATTCGCACCAGCAACGGGCTCATTTCCCAGGTGGGAAGACAGAGGCTCGGGGGTGGGATTTCCAGAAAGCCCGGAGCTGCAAAGAACCACCACGATGTCCAGGATGGTGTAGTGGGTAGAGCAATGGGCTAGGACAGGAAAACAGGGTTCATAACCCCAGATAGCCACGGCCACTGACTCGGGAGTGGAACTGGTTAAGAGAGGCCTTGAATATCTCCGAAAGAACCAGGTCGCTTGTGTTTCGAAGGGGAGAGGTAGGAGGGTTTGGAATCTGGGGTGTTTTTCCTCATCGGTTCCCTTCTTCCTCACACGAACCCTCTGCTCATTCTTTAGCCCAGACGTTTCAGTTAATTGATCGGTCGTTTCAAAAGGCAAATAGGCCACCTTCTCCTAGAAGGGAATGCAATATTGAGAAAAGAATTAAATGTAAATGTTAAAACTGGGGGATAGAAAGAGTCATAATGGTGCACTAGAAATGGCAACAGCAAGGAGAACACAAGGGTTCCGTTTAGACAGCCCTTCTTCTGAATGTTCTCTTGAGGGCACGCTGTATCTCCTCGTGTGGGTATGAGCGCTGAGGCACAATGCTCAGTGAAACCCACACTTTTGAGGTTCTGCAAGATCCCCACAGGAACAAGCCAACTGGAGGCAGAACATGAGGGATGTCAGAAATCCCACAATAGAATAACATATTCCAGTGTTAGTTGGAAAGACCTGAAAGGGACCTGTGGCTACTTGACCTGAAAAGCCATAAGAACATGAGAACGTAAGAAGAGCCATGCTGGATTAGGCCAAAGGCCCACCTAGTCCGGCTTCCTGCATCTCACAGTGGCCCCACCAAATACCTATGGGAGCTCACGAGACGAGATCTCTGTCTCCTGATACCACTCCCCTGCATCTGGCCCTTGAAGTACCCCGGTTTTAAGCCTGGAGATGACACATCTCCATCCTGGTTTGTCACCTGTGGTGGACTTTTCCTCCAGGAATCTTTTCAATCTCCTTTTGAAGGCATCCAGGCCAGATACCATCACCACATCCTGTGGCAAGGAGTTCCACAGACTAACAACACGCTGGGTAAAAAAAAATCTTCTTTTGTCTGTTCTCTCTCTCCCAACCCAGTTTGAATGGATGTTCCCTAGTTCTGGTATTCTGTGAGAGGGAGAAAAGTGTCCCTCTATCCAGCCCTGTGCTTGTCATCTACAAGCAGGCTGGCTGCGTGGATTTGGGGAACTGTAGTCCAAAACGGTTTACACACACACACACACACACACACACACACCATGCCCTGCTGTCGCTCAGTTGCCTTGCAGATGGAATCTGGAGCAGTTACTCTCAAAGCGAGTGCCTTGCATACCTGTCAAGTTTTGGATTTGAAAATAAGGGATTTTTTTCTGACACCCACCATGAGTCATCCCACCAACTGTCCTAAATTCTGCCTTTCTCCTTATACGGCCTTCCAATGTTCTTATACCCACATTCATCATGCTATAATTTTTTATTCTTTCAGTCACAAATATATGTCCACTTCATCTGTTGTTTCTTTGTAATATCATGTCTTAGTCTCTGAGCATGAGCAGAGCTCATTTGTCTAGGCAGAGGAAGCTCAATTCCTCCCCCCTTTCTTAGTCAAAGACAGAACTTCCCTCCCCCCTCATTTCTCAGGTTGTTCCTTTTGTCACATAGGCAGGCTAAACAATTGGCCTTCTCTGGCAGAGGCAGCCAGAGATCTGCATCTCTAAAGCTGTTTTCCAGGTTTTGGGAGCTAATCTTTACAACAACTAAAGAATTAGTCTGCCAACTGTGAATGGCAATGACTCCTCCTGTGGACACAACTGAAGGAAAATAACAAAGAATTTTAAAGAACTTTGCAGAGTAATCAAAATTATGGGAGATTTCTGGGAAAATAATAATCCGGGAAGACGGCGGGAAACAGGGGTAAAGATGGGAGTTTCCGGGGCAATACGGGACACTTGACAGGTATGATGCCTTGCTGGCTCATAGACCAAGTTCATGTCTTGCTGGCTCCTTGACCAGGCTGTCTCTTGGTCCCACAGGAGACCTGACCTCCCGCCTCTCCAAGGACACCACCATGAGGAGCCGCTTGGTCCTGCTCTATGCCAATGTCTTCCTCTGCAGCCTGATCCAAGTGGTTGGCCTGTACAGGTTCATGGTCAGTGTCTCGTGCCACTTGAGCCTCCTGACCAGGGGTGATGGGAGATGTAGTTCCACAGCTTCAAAGTTATTCTGAGGCTTGGAATATAAGCCAAGAAAGAGGAAAGCCCTACTCACTTGATGCTGCTCTGTAGCCTTCTTGACGCTTCTCTGCAGAGACAGAATTGGACAGAATTAGAGCTGATGGATGTTCCCAGAGATCATCCAGCCCCACCCCTAGAGGCAGGGAAGGTTTCCCCGGGAGCCACAAACTATTCCATTGGCTCCCACGCAACCCTCCGGCCTCTGGCCCTTCCTTCGAACACAATGGTGTCCAACCATGGCTGTCTTGGAGGTTGCGAAACACCAACATCCATCACCCTTTGGAGCTGGTTCACAGTATCCAGGGCTGATGGGAGCTGTAGTTCAACAACATCTACGAGTAACGGTTGCCTCCCACTGCTTTGGAAGAGCCCTGAGGAACATCTCAGGTTAGCACAGAAAGAAAGCACACCTGAGATGCACATGAGAAGCATCGACAGACGGTGTTAAGAAGAGAGCAGGTAAGCCAACACCATGGGTCTCCTCTCAATCCTCCCCCTGAAGGGAGACGCCACAGAAGAACACACCCTTCCAACCAAACAGCAACCACCCAACTCAAGCATTCACTCATTGACTTACTGAAGCAGATGTAGGACCCAACAGTCACGGCCGCAATCAGAACAATGGCCACCACACACCCAACAATGAGTCCCAAGTTGGAAGCTGAAAGTGAATAAGGAGAAAAAAATGAAATAATTTAATATGTACAGTAGGGCCCTGGTATCTGCTGGGGATCAGTTCCAGGCCTTCCACTGGATAATGAAAACCGTGGATAAGCCTCTTCAGGGAAGCTTTCCCTGAATGAAGAACTGCGTACTATGTGACTTTATATGGATTACCATACATGTTTGCATTGACTGATTTCTTAAGAACACCAGTGTTTTCCATGTTGCTTTCCATCCTTCATAATGGATTTTTATTTTCTTTTTGCATGCTCTTAGTACCTCTGATGTTACCTTTTAATCTTCTAAGATACCACTTCTAAATCCCTGTACTTAACTTGAATATGTCTTAAATGTTCTGGACTGTCTATTGTCCCTCTCTAACGTAATCCACCTTGGGTGGGGTAAAAATATTCTGAATAAATAAAATAAACAAATAAAAAACCCCAAAACTGCTGTTTTATGACAATAGCTTGCTTTACATTTTTTTCTCTGCCAACTGTGGATAACTGAATCAGTGGTTAATGAACCGGTGGATACAGGGGTCCTACTGTATCTGGAACCATCCATCCTAGTTAACAAGGCTGTGCTGATAGAACCGGAGGTTTTTGCTTAGGTGGAAGGAATCCTCAAAATTGCAACACTGGCATTAAAAAACAGCAGAATCCTCTCCTCCACCACCCCCCACTCCCGGCCCTCACCAGGCTCCTCCCACGCCAAGACCAGGGGCTCTGCCAGGCTGGCGTGCTCCACGTGGCACCGGTACTGGTCTCTGTCCTTGGGGTCGATGCTGATGCTGAGCCAGGCGTGGTAGGTCCCGTCCGGATAGGGGGCGGTATTCCTATGGAAGGTGTCCTCATGCAGGACCTCCCCGTCCTTCCTCCAAGTGACCTCAATCTCCTTGGGGTAGAAGCCATAGGCCTGGCAGACCAGGCTCTCCGTGTCATCTAAGCCCGCCTGGCGCGTCATCTTCACCTCCGGACGCTCTGCCAAAAGAAAAAGGTAGTGGTGAAATTAACACTGAGCCCCTCCTGTGTCTGGCAGGATGTTTGACTGCTTAGATCCCATCTGGTCTTCTGTTCTTTCCCCTCGATCTCTCACCTGGAGGGTTCTTGGGAAATTAGGTTTTTTAACAACTAAAAGAGAATTAACTGAGCTTTTACTGGCATTCTGAAATGATCTGAAAAGACTCAGCTGCAACATTTCATGGTCAGGGCATCAGGCACCAAGACGGAGAGTGAAAGGAAGCAGCATCTTGTAGCCAAGTGGCCACTGAACCCTGTAAAACTGGAATAATCTTAATTATCACCTTCTAGGATGGCTCTCTCTGCTGGCTTCTCTTGGCTCTCTTGCACCAGTTCCTTCAATAAAGTAAATCGAGCAGAGAGTCCCAAATGAGAGAGAAATGTTTACCTTCTTCTGGGTTGCTCTTTCAGAAATAAATTCGTGAAATTTCCCACTGTGGATCTACCTGGACTAGAGATAGCCTAAGGCAGGAGTGTCCAAACTTTTTGCAAGGAGGGCCAGATTTGGCGAGGTGAAAATGTGTGGGGGCCGACCATTCAGCTGCATTTGGCCCCTGGGCCGGACTTTGGACAAGTCTCTATTACATGCAAGGAGGAAAGGAGGATGCTGCAGCAACGGAGCCGGGGGCGAGTAGGCTGGGCAAGTGCCTGGGGGGGATGGACAGAGGCAGGGAGGGAAGGCAAAACATAAAACTGCAAGCTGATGCCACCATCCAGTATGGGGAAGGGCCAGCTGGCGGGGATGCATGACAGGCTGAGCCAGTGGGGAGAAGAGGCCGCGGGCCACTTGAAATTTGTAAACAGGCCACATTTGGCCCCCGGGCCTGACTTTGGACATGCCTGGCCTAAGGGTTCCTACCAGACCCAGACAAAATTCCAGAAGATGGTTTTCTGCCATCTCTGAAGGTTAAGATGTGACCACATGCACACATGTCCTAGGGTAGGCATACCCAAACTTCGGCCCTCCTGATGTTTTGGACCACAACTCCCAGAATTCCAAGCCTGTATTTCCAATGGCAAAGGACTGTGGGAGTTGTGGTCCAAAACATCTGGAGGGCTGAAGTTTGGGTATGCCTGTCGGTATTTTGTCTGCTTATGGAATGGGTTGGTTTGTTCCTTTTTCCTGCAACCAGACAATGTAAATGCCAACACAGACTAGCTGATGCCCAAAGGGTTTCTACCAAACACCTTTTGGGGTTCATGTCAGGAGCAAATTTTTTTTTTAGATGCAGGTATCCATTTTGGTTTCGTTCCATTGTCTGTGATTGTCGGAATCAACCCCAATGCAAACAGCTTGCTATCGTGTTTTCTCACCCTCTTTCAATTAACCTTAAGTGGGTTGAGAAGAGAGCATAGCCACTGGACCCTACTGGGAAGTTAAACATTTCCTCTACTCTTCTACGAGGAGGAAAGAAAGGAAGCAGAGGGTTTTTAAAATAAATAAATAAAACCTGTAAGAAAGGAATTAAAATTAAAAGATTCTTGTAGGGAAGAGGAGGGGACAGGATGGGACAAAGTGGGAAGGGCATATTTTTATGGCTATCTTTCTTCAGGAGGTGGATGAATTAGGGGACATACACTCAAATTGAAGGCTGGGAAAGTAAGAACAGACAAAAGAAAATATTTTTTCACCCAGCGTGTTGTTACTCTGTGGAACTCCCTGCCACAGGATGGGATGATGGCATCTGGCCTGGATGCCTTCAAAAGGAGATTGAAAAGATTCCTGGAGGAAACGTCCATCACAGATTACAAGCCATGCTGAAGATGTGTGATCTCCAGGGTTAAGAAACCAGGGTACTTCAAGGGCCAGATGACGGGGAGTGGTATCAGGAGACAGATATCTAGTCTCGTGCGCTCCCAGATGCATCTGGTGGGGCCACTGTGAGATACAGGAAGCTGGACTAGAAGGGGCTTTGGCCTGATCCAGCAGGGCTCCTCTTATATTCTTATGTTCTTAATTAGGCTCACTTGAGGCGCCAATGCCATAGGAAGGCAACAGTTTTGCCAAATGGCATGGTGAAGCACCACTATTTAACCCACTCCAATCAATTCATCAAACACAAAGGGAAGAAGAGCCCCACAAGAACTTCCAGGGAAAGGCAGGTCTGCTCTCTTTGCCTGGGAAACTCTGCGTGGCCCCACATTTGCCCAGGGCTGTCGTAACGCATGCATGGGCACCCTGGGCAGTTGCCCGGAGGGACCCCCAAGCATAGGGGCCTCATGCTCCTCTATCCACAGCCCACAAGCAAACACTAATTTTCAGATCGGCTAGCCCAACATTCAAATTTCATGTTGTTGAAACGTTTGCGCTGATTGATCTTTGCCGTACAGCATGATTTTTTTAAATGTCAAAACACTGGTTTTGTTACAGATACCAATAAATCTAAGATTATTTTATCACTAATTGACATTTTTGTTCCGTGAGTGGTTGTGCAATCACTGGTTTGCTTGGTGGGGGGCAGCTGTAATGTTGTTTCTCTCCAACCTTCTGCCATTTATTTATTTATTTATTTATTTATTTATTTATTTATTTATTTATTTATTTATTTATTTATTTATTTATTTATTTGTCCTTATTAATTATTTGTCCATTTCCCATAGGGAACTCTGGGCGGTGCACAGCACATCACCGAGGTGACTACCCAACAATCGAACCCCAATACATAAACAGCACAAAAATCATAAATAAAAAATAATAATACAAGCATAATAAAATACACATTCATATAAAATTGCTACACTAATGAAGCCCCAATAGAAAAATAGACCTCAAACCACCTAACAAGGGTAAGATTCGGCAAGGGGAGGGGGGAAAAACAAAACAAAACAAGACAAGACAAGACAAAAAACCCATGCCACACTGTGCTCAGAGGTCCCCAAAGCATTGCCTGAAGAGCCAGGTCTTTAAGGCCCTTCTAAAGGTCAGCAACGACTCCGCCTGCCTAATCTCAGCTGGCAGCTTGTTCCAATAGGCCGGGCCAGCCACCGAAAAGGCCCGGTTCCGGGTCAAAGCCCTAGGGCAGGGGTGGCGAACAAGTTTGACAAAAAGAGCAAAAATTTTAAACTGTGAGAGTCAGAGAGCCACACCACGCAGTGACCTGCCAAAACAGACAAACACTCACACAAAAGCATATAATTTTAACAATAATATATTAAACACATAATATAACATGCTCAGTCAGGTGTTTTTTGTTACCTTGTTGGAGTGATGGGATGATAATCTCAGTGGGATTTCTGGCATCTTTTGTTTTCAGTAATCTTCTGCAAATCAGGTTTGTATTCAGTTGTAGCCACTCGGAGCAGTTCCTTTACATGAGTGTCAGTCAGAATGGACCGGTGCTTTGATTTCACGTGTTTCAAAGTAGAAAATAGCTTCTCACAGACGTATGTTGACGAGAACATAGACAGCAGCTTGAGAGCGGCTCTTTTTACACACGGGTATTTTTCAGTTGGCACAGCTCTCCAAAACGTAACATGGCCTTCCTTCAAAAGAGATTTCAGTCTATCGTCCTCGCGTAGCTCAATCATTTCTAGTTCACTCGCTGCCTCATCAGTAACAAGTGGGGTTTTCAGGCAGTCAGTGTCAGCATTAAATGGGTTGATGAGAAAAGTGATCTGTGGTCTTTTTTGGTCCAAGTCCTCAAACCAGAAAGTAAACTTCTCTTGCAGTTGTGTAAGTTGTTTCACGTATCCAGCTATATCTGTTTTAACACCGGTCTTCTGCAGGGTGCTGCGCAAAGAAGGAAAATGGGATAGATTGCTGTTTTGAATGTGTGCTTTAAAAAGCTTCAACTTGTTTACAAAGGAGAATACACTTTGTGTCAGCTCAGGAAGAGTTTTTAATTTCCCCTGCAGGTCCACGTTTAGTTTATCCAAGTGTGAAAGCATGTCCACTAAAAATGCCAAATCCGTAAGCCACTCGGGGTCTGAAAGCAGAGGATACGTTTTGTTCTTCTCTGCCATAAACAATTTTACTGTTTCCAAAAGCTCAAAAAAGCACGAAACTACTTTGCCTCTTGAGAGCCATCTCACTGCGCTGTGCAGTGGCAGGTCACCGGGCAAGTCTGCGTCAAGTTCTGCAATGAGGTTCTTGAATTGTCGGTGATTAAGGGCGTGCGTACGGATGTAGTTCACAATCTCCATCACAGGCTTCATAACGTGGTCTAAATTCAGTGTTTTGGACACAAGTTGCTCAAGATGGATGATGCAGTGGAAGTTCCAAAATTCAGGAAAGGCGTCATCACCTTTACAAAGACCCACAAGTCCATTTACTGAGCCAATCATCGATGGTGCTCCATCTGTGACTATTGCGGTGAGATTTTCAAAAGACATATTCGCTTTTTAAAAAACGGCAGTCATTGCCTCTTTTATGTCAGTACCGCGAGTTCTGTCTTTTAATGCGACAATGTCAAGAAGCTCTTCTTTAATCACGCAGTCCTCAGAAACCATTCGCGCAAATATTGCCAACTGTGGCTTGTCTTGTATGTCGCATGACTCGTCTAATGCAACACTAAAATAAGCACATGCGTTCAAGTCTGCATGTAGATCTGACTCAATCACATTATTTATGTCTGCTATTCTGGTTTCAGCTGTGTGCCATGACAGCTGGAGATCATTGATGGAATCTTTGAGTTTTTTATTGTCTGGAGCCAAGGTTTCAATTACATCCGCAAAACACTGTTTTAGAAACTCCCCCTCATTGTATGGTTTTTTAGCACGGGCAATGTTCCACGCCACTTTATAGGATGCAAGGGTCACAGTTTCTCCATGCTTGGTTAATTGCTGAAACATTTGAGACTGTCTTTTTACCTGGCTTTTCAAGGTGCTCAATTTTTGCTTGCGTAGTTCAGTACCTTTGGGTAATTCCTTGTCAATATTAGCATGGAGAGTTCTAAAATGACGCTGAAGATTTGAAGCCTTGAAATGTGATATCATAGTATTGCATATTAAACACAGTGCTTTCCCATTCCGTTCAATAAAGAAGAAAGCATCTTCCCATTCTTCCAAAAATGTCCTGTGTTCATCTTCATATTTTCGTTTAGCATTGCATTTTGCCATTTTGAGTGAGGGTAAAAATCCTGCAGTGATGGTGAGGGTGTGCTGCGTCCTCCACACTAAGAACTAACGGCAAGATGTGACACAACATGTGACACACGGGTCCCCCCGCTCTCTGGCCCATGCAGTTGTTTCCGGGGGATGGGAGACGTGATGACGCAGCCTGGGGGCGGGACTACGCGCTCAGAGATCTCTCCTCAGAGGTCCCTCCTCAGAAGCAGCATAACAAAATCCAAACTTGGCAAAGAGCCACAGTATACAAAATAATGATAAGAGGCAAAGAGCCGCATTCATTTTGGCCGGGAGCCGCATGCGGCTCGAGAGCCTCGTGTTCGCCACCCCTGCCCTAGGGGATCCTCTTTCTTCCCAGCAAATGATGGAATGGTGGGATGTGTACCTGTCAAGTTTTCTCCTGCTCCAGCATGCGCACACACAAACAAACACAATCACTTCCCACATGCCCATGTACACACTCACACACACACATGCCATCCTCCCGTCTGAGGGCCAGCAGGATGAGGGGAAGAGCGGAGCCGCCTCCCCCGGGGCTCCCCACTTCCACTCCACTTCAGGCTGTGGCCACGGAGCCCCCCCCCCCAGACTACCGCTGTCAACCGCCGCCACCCATTTCCGGGAAAATAAATGTTCCGGGGTGACGGCGGTAAAAAAGACCGAAAAATGGCAGCGTCCCAGCTAAAACAGGACACTTGACAGGTATGGTGGGATGTGTGCTGGCAAGGGAGCAAGGAGGCCTCTGAGCAGCCAGCAAGGATCCTTGGGGGTGATGGGATGAAGTCCCAGGGAGAGGGAAGGAAGCCAAATGTAAGGGGCTTCTATCTTGTGTGGGGAGGATCATACCCCCCACCCCCTCCACACAGCCATCTCTCTATGGGACCAGGCTGGCAGCCAATGGGGAGAACAGAGCAAGAGGGGCAGATGGGAGGCAGAAAAAGCTTTACCAGTATGGAGGGGGGGTTGATTCCTCTTGCAAACTGAATGAATGAATAAATGAATGAATGAATGTCAGACCAAAAACCACACACACACACACACAGCAAAGAAAGGCAGCCAGGCCCCATGTCTCTACAGGTTTCTAGTCCTAAAGCTTTTCATGGCAGAAATCTGGGAATGTAGCCAAACATGTATCTACAGAGATACACAACTACACACACACACACACACACACACACACACACACACACACACACACACACACACACACACACACACTTTCAGTCATTCACATGCACATGAAGGTCTGAAGGCGGTTTGATCCCAGCCCCCTCACGGACGTTTCTGGGCACCTGGAGAGTCTCCTCAGGAACGAATGGGGGTGTCCAATTGGGTCCATCAAAGGGAAGGAAGAGGGGGCACCCTAAGGTCCCCTCCAAGCCCCCCCCCCCAATTCCCCCCCAGGCACCCCTCATGCCACCCCTCACCTGTCCTGAACAGTGTCTCATTCCCATACTCCAGGTAACTCTGCAGCCCCTCCATGCACTCTTTCTCAAGGTAGTCCTTCAGGTACTGGTTCATGGCCACATCCGGATCCCACTTCCTCTTCGTGTTCTGGGCCGGGAGATCGACGGCCGTCCAGGTGAGGGTCTCCTTGTCAAAGCTGAGGTAGTCCCTCCCATTGTAGGCATACTGCCAATGTCCTCTTTTGCTCGCGTCCATCGTCCGCTCACAGCCGTACATCAACTGCCAGGTGTGAAACCCTGACAAAAGACAGACATGGGGAGGTGTAGGAATCTGCTTTAATTCTCTGTTCATGCTTGGTCAGTCTAGCTAGCATGAGCTCAGACAAACGGCATGGGTCTTACATCACACTAGGAACACACTCTTGTTAGAGGACAGGGCTGACCAATGAGAGCTTGGTAGAGGCCTCTGGAGAAGATGGCCACCGAAAGGCGGGGGAGTTCCATACCAAAGGAATGTTAGGTATGCTGACCACTCTAGCGAGCATGCTCAGAACTGCAAGCTGTTTGTTGATTGGATGACGGCTGTGCTAACGTAGCTGGGAGGTGTATTGTGGATAAAAGAGCCGGGCAGGAGGAGGGGGGGGGGAGAGCTTTCCACCATCGAGCATGTAACATCAACAAAGCTGCCTGTTCTCTGTCTTGCCTGCTTGGTTTGTTTGCTTCTGCTGGCCTTCAGATTACTACAATAAACAGCACCTAAAGATCCCAGCTGTGCATAAGAGATCTCATCATTCCTGCACTAATCAGTCATATATCTAAGATATCCCAGTGCAGGAATCCCTACAGGGAGGGGAAGAGAGGGAGACAGAGCATGAAGGTTGGAGAAAGGGGGGGAGTCACTTTGACTAGCATCCCCCCCCCCCGGACTCACATATAAAGCAAAGTGTTCTGCTTATATACTGCTCCATACCACTTCAAGTAGTCTCTGGGCGGTTTATAGTTTAATTACAGTATGCAGACTACACACTGCGCCTTTCCCCAGCAAGCTGGGTACTTGTTTTACCAACCTCAGAAGGATGGAAGGCTGAGTGAACCTTCAGCCTGCTACC
>JAWVWN010006459.1:0-24506 GCA_037367305.1 Phrynocephalus vlangalii | reverse complement strand
TGCAAGTGTTTTGTAAAATGAGCCAAAAATTAATAAAATTTAATAATTTTTAACAAAAAAATTAATAAAAATTTGCTTCTCTTTGCGAGAAATATCTTGCAAAACGAGCGCCTCGTTTTGCGGTCACAGCCTGGCTCCTCTCCTCCTCCTCCTCCTCTTCCTCTTCCTCCTCCTCCTCCTCCTCCTCCTCCTCCTCCTCCTCCTCCTCCTCCTCCTCCTCCTCCTCCTCCTCCTCCTCCTCTTCCTGACTGGAGGTGGCCTCTGGGGCTCGGTGGTGGCCTCTCAGTGCCTGGAATGGGCCTCCAGAGTATCCATGCTGGGTCCAGTACTAACTGTAAGTGACTTCCAGTGGACCGAGAGTGACCAATGGAGCTTGCCCCGAGTCTGGCACCACTTGGAGCGTCTCCCAGCCAAAAGAAATTTTTCCACAGGAAATAATGGAAACTGGATCCCCAGGATGAAACAGGTAAGTTTCCATTATTTCCTGTGGAAAAATTTGCTTTCATGTTATTATAGTTTGCAAGCATGACTCAAGAACAGATTATGCTTAGTGTAGGAAATTGCACTAGAATAGGCCATTTGAGTGAGAAGGGGTTTGGTGAGTGAACTCATCACTAAATTCCACCAATTCAAATGGGCCTGTGTATTTTTACTGATTGTCCTACTATTTTGAATTTGTTTTATATTTTATTATTATGATCTTGCATTTTTCATCTATGTGTTGCTTGGACGAGGGTGGGAAGAGTGATAAAATAAGCCATGAATGTGCTCAGTTGGAGGATTAAGAGCGGTGGGTCACTTTCCCTTCTGAATCCTAAAATCCTTCTTCCATCCTTCACAGGCGGTGGAATCAAATGCCCAAGTCAGACCTCTTCACTGCTTCCTCCTGAAGGACAGGGAACGGACCAAACCAGGGCGGACGAAGTATGTGCCCATTCCAGCGAATATCCACTCGTGGCATGAAACGTTGCGTTTGTAGGAGAGTCAGGCTCTCATTTATGATAATGAAGACCAGGCCTAGATCCGTGGCGTTTATGTCAAGTGGGAGAAACAGTTATTCTTATAATTTTTATTTTTCTATCTGGGGAAGGTGAGGTGTGGTTATCTTCCTTGTATCTATTTTACTGTTGGATACCACCCAGACGAACGGCAAGGCCGCTAGAAGGAGCTGTAAGGAAATACAGTACAGTACAAGAATATAATAAATAAATATTGCAGTCAGATCTGCAGTACTTGTTCTGTGGCTCAGGACCTGTAGGTGACTACACCACCTTCTTTCTCCTGCAGCAAAATCTGATGGGGGGATGTGTGTGGCTGAGTGTCTTTTTCCCCCCTGTTCTCAGAGACAACGAAACCTCGTAAATAATTTTTTTTAAATCTCATAAGAAATAATTAAAACTTTCATTCCGTGCTGCTGCAGCAAGGTGCCTGCAGTGGCACAAAAGGTTGTCCTGGGCACAGCCTTTGCGGCAGCAGGGAGGGACGTGTGGCTATAAAGGTCCACTCAATACTCTGGTGCTCATTTAACAAGACGAGCTTGTAAACCGGAACAAAAATGTTCCAAAATTTTTGCTCATCTTGCAAAATGCTCATAAGCCGAGGTATTACTGTACTTCTTGTGTGGCTCAGGACATGTGGGTGACATCACCTTTTGTCCTCTGCAGCAAAATCTGATGGATGTTCATGTCTGGATAATTTTCCCCCCCTCTTGGCAGGGACAAATAAAACTCAAGGAGACCAGCCTGTGCCTGCAGGTTGTCAAACAAAGCCCGACTGAGCCAGGCCCAGAGACCATGGTGTGGCAGGTCTTGAAGGAAGAGGAGGAGGAGAAGAATGAAGATCCGTTAGGTAAAGAGGAGGCTTTCTGCTCCATCTGGTAGATCCAGTCAATGTCAGACATTTCCTTTGCCTTTTGGTTTTGGAGTCAAGAAGATTGGGGGAGGGGGGAATACCCGGTGTCCCCTTTCAAATTATCTCAGAACAACCAGGATACGGATGGGTTTTTACTTCATTTCCAGTTGTTTCGACAGCACCTGAGGCCAAAAAGTGGTGAAATGTATGCAAAATAGGCAGTTAGGGGGCAGTAGCTGATTGGGATAGTCCAGACAACCGCCATCTTGGCCTTGGTTTTAGTTTTTGTTCTGTTTTTCACTTTGCTCCAGTTTCCCCTTATCTCTGTTCCTTCACTCTTCACCCCAGCCTCCTGTCCCTGCCAGGAATAAGTGTGACCCCCTTGGCAGTTTTCTCTCAACCAAAGGATGCTTTGTAGATGGCACAAAGACGGTCTGAGTTCTGGGTGCCAATTGGTGCAGTGTCTATCAGGGTCCCCAGACCCCCTTTCACAGGGGCTCAGATGAGGTCAGATCCCAGATCCACCTCAGTCAACTTCCTGCTGCCGGCCATAGCTGGCCAAAGAATCTCCAAGCAAGGCTGCATAGTAACAGCCATCCCCTGTTGTGTTTCCCTTATTTAATGTCCGTCTGCATCCTCCCAGGCTGTTTCCTGAACACCTTCTTAACGTGAAAACCTAGACACACCCTCCATGAACTGTTCTACTGTCCTTTTAAAAGCAATGCCGGCTTCTCTCACAGAAAGCCAGGCTGGCGCCATCTTTGTTGTCCTTCCACGAGGAGGCATAAAACCTTCCAGTCCAGGCAGACTTTCCCTCAGTGACAGAAGGCTTGGTCCCCACAGACAGGAAATAACCCTGGGATACAGCCTGTGTTAAAAACCATGCTGAGTGTCACGTTTACACAGTGAATTCCAAAATGCGTATGGATTTTCCTCGAAGTCGTATTATTTTCTTTGGAAGTGAATTAAAATAAACAGCAACCAAGCTGTTTATATCAGCACATTTTTGTCTAAATCAGCTTGAGCCTATTGTCAATGTTACAGGCAGTTTTTAAAAGGAGCATTTCAACCCCCGTGTAGGAACATTGGAATCAATTAAGAAACCACATGATGTGAGCCAGCTTATATTAGGTGCTAGATATTATGGGATTCGTCTTCATTGTTTTCTGTGATTGCACACAATGTTTTAATGTGTAACTCCTCGGAACCTTCTGGAAGCAGTATAAACTGAAGGATCTCCCGTCCTATATAACCCAGCTTCACCCCCTTCTGGGTGACCACCCTTCCGCAAAGAAGTTCGCTCTCTTCTTCAAAAGGACACTGTAGAGCAGGCATGTCCAAACTTCAGCCCTCCAGATGTTTTGGACAGCAACTCCCACATCTTTGACTTGAGGTGCCTCAACAGATTTCTCATCAAAAAAACGCTTTCACATAGCATCTTTGGATACTATTATTCCTCTTCTAAAGAAAGGAGATTGGTTCGTTGTAATAGATCTCAAAGGTGCATATTTTAACATCACCACTGCTCATCCACACCGAAGATTTCTTCACTTCATCATGGACGATAACGTTTTTTCATTTGAAGTCTCTCCTTTTTGGACTTTCGTCGGCTCCAAGGGTCTTTACCAAGACCGTGGGTCCGGTTGTGGGCAGTGCCAGGTCTGTGGGTAAGTACAAGAGCCCCCAGAGAGCCCGCCCAGTCCCGACCTGACCCAGCATCTGTATATTGTGGATTTTCAATTATTGCGGGTTGGGTTGGGTTGGGTCCCTAACCCCTGCAACAGGTGGGGGTTTACTGTGGCAAGTTTGAGCCTTTAGATAAATGAGCAAAAATCCAAGCTCACTCCCGCTACAATAATTCCATATGTAGGCACCATTTGGACTCTTCCATGGGTCGCGCCTTTCTCCCTCTAGATTGCCGGGAGAAAATCTCCACTCTGATCCATTACCTACAAATACACAATTGAGTCTCAGCTCTGAGAGTACAAGAGCTTTTAGGCCTTATGGCTTCAACCACATCAACCGTCCATCACGCCAGACTACGGATGCGTCTTCGGCAGTCATGGTTCCTGTCAGTTTTCAACCCCAAGGCAGATGACCCCGGGTCCCAGTTGATTCTTCTCCAAACCATCCTCACTCAACCAAAATGGTGCCTTCAATCGGAAAATGTGGAAGAAGGGGGTCAGTTTCAGACTCCCCCCCCCCTACATCTAGCAGTACAAGTTACCACAGATGCAAGCCTGACAGGTTGTATCGCCTACATGTCCACAACCTCTGGTCTGCTCAAGAGAGATTTCTGCACACAAATCAACTGGAAATGCTGGCCATTTGGAAAGCCTTCAGGACTTTTCATCCCAAGGTGACTGCCATTACCTTAGCTTACCAACGTGCTGCGATCCCTCTTCCAACAGACGTCCATGCTCATTCTACACAAGCCATTTCAACCTCTACTGCTTTTTTGAAAGGCGTTCCACTTCCTGACATCTCTAGAGCCGCCACCTGGTCTTCCTCTATGACCTTTGCTACACGCTACCAGCTTGACTCACGGGCACGTGCTGTAACTGCTTTTGGTCACGCCGTGTTGTCTTCGGTACTGCCGTGACTCCCCTCCTCCGGTAAGTCTCGTTGCTTGCTAATCACCCGTTGTGTGCAATCACAGAAGACCACGAAGAACGAAAAGAGGTTATTTACCTGTAACTCTGGTTCTTCGAGTGGTCATTCTGTGATTCCACACAAATCCTGCCCTCCTTCCCGTCTTCGGTCACGTCAGCCTGTCCACTTGACAGCGGCGGAAAAAGCGGAACTGAGGTAGGAGGGGGGCGGGACCCTCTTATATAGGGGGGGGAGGTCCTTCGACTCTTACAGCTTTCTAGAACATTCTGAGGAGTTACTGTGTGAGCACACGTCAACCCATTGTGTGGAATTACAGAATGACCACTCGAAGAACCAGAGTTACCTGTAAGTAACCTGGGTATTTTTGTTTTTTCTTTTCTTTTCTTTTCTTTTCTTTTTTTGTTGAGAAATGTGGACAGTCTCTGACTATTTTGTTTTTGTATAAATAAATGGATGTGGTAGATGGTTTATTGCAGAGGAGGTCAACAGAGTGTCAGGGTGATGCAGGAAGCAGGATTAATGCCCACTGAGTCCACTAGGAATGATCTCTGAGGATAAGTGCTGTGTAGTTGGCCAGCTGTCTTTTTCTCACACCAGAAGGGTTGTAGTCAGATTTGTGCAGCTGAGTATCTTGAGAGGTAAGACTCCCATTAGACTTGTGGCATGACGTCCATGACATAATGTATAAATGTGTTTTGTGAGGCAAGTCTGTCATTCATTTCACCAGCTGTCTCATCAGCCACTAGAGGAGTATCAGAGTAACCCACTGGTTCACTGAACGTCCTGTGTATCTCATGTCTCTTGTTGTTCCAGGGGCGGGACTTCCTGACAGCCTCTTTTCTTCTCTCTCTCTCTGCAGGTATTGGGATGGGGAGTCAGATCAAAATGGCGACATCACAGGGGGGAGGAAATCAGGCAGAAGACCCACCCAGGGCAACCCCACAGATAAACCGAAAGAATGGGTGGAAGAGGCTCAAGGAAGGATTTCGTTCCAAAGAGAAGCTGGGAGATCAGCCACCTCCAACAGGGCTCACCGGAGGTCTTTCAGCTTCTGTTCATAACTCTTTCAGTGTCCAAACAAGCGAAAAAAGGCCTTTGGTCTCCAGGTACGGCCGAAAGTACCATTACCTCCACGAACTCGATATAGCAGATTCCACAGAGGATCACGTTGAAAGCTGGACGTCTGAGGAAAACCTCCAACAACATTCATCCTGTGATAAACAAGACAGGAAGCTCACAGGAGAGAGTAAATTGGAATCCTCTGAAAACAGTTTGGAAGGAAAGCAGAGGAACCATTTGGAAGAGAAATCCTATAACTCGCCTGAACGTGGGAACAGATTGAGTTGTGCCAAATCCCTCGAGAGAAACCCAGGGATTCAAAGTGAACGGATACTCCACAGATGTCCTTGTTGCAGGAAACATTTCACTGAGAGAGAACAGTTGATCGGCCACGAACAAGAGTGTTCTGCCAAGAAAAAGCAAAAATATCTCAAATCTGGGAGAACCTTGACTTTTGAACAACCAGTCATGAGAGATCAAGGACTCTATCTTGGAGGGAAACCCTACGAATGTTCTTGGTGTGGGAAATCCTTCAGGAAGAGAAACATGCTGAACAGGCATCAGAGGACTCATACAGGGGAAAGACTATACAAATGTCTTGAATGTGGGAAAAGCTTTATGCGGAGAGAGAATGTGAAGATCCATGAGAGAACTCATACCGGAGAGAAACCCTATAAATGTGCTGAATGTGGGAAATGCTTTACTGTGAGAGGAGCTCTGAAGAAACACCAGCAGATTCACACCAGAGAGAAACCATACAGATGCTCGCAGTGGGAAAGAGTATACAAATGTTTTGAATGTGGGAAAACCTTTGCACGAAGCGAACATTTGAAGAGGCACCAGAGGATTCACACAGGAGAGACACCCTACCAATGTCCTGAGTGTGGGAAAAGATTCAGGCATAGTTGGAGCCTGAGGTATCATCAGAGAATCCATGTCCAGGAGGGACCAACGTTGGATATTCATGTGGGAAATAGTGGGTTAGGGGAAAATGTTTCAACCAATATGACGGAAATTGTAATAACGGTGTGAGGAAAGATTCAGTCACACAGTGTACAGTAGTGCTTCATAAGATAATTTAATTTGTTCTACGAGTCCATTCATCTTACGGAAAATTAGTCTTACAAGGCCTGGATTCCCCTAGGAATGCATTGAAAACCAATTAATTGGTTCTGGAGTGAACAGATTAATAGATTTTCAATCCATTCCTATGGGAAAGCTGTCTAACATCCCCCCCCAGTCAAAGTCCGACCTGTCAAAATTGGCTGGGGGGTTGTGGAGAGCAGCCTTCTCACTGCCTTTGATTGAAGGACATCTTTGGCCCGGAGGTAAGCTAAGGTATGGGCTTCCCTTCCAAGCCTTCTGAGCTGCCCAAAGATCCATCAGTCCCTGCTCTGCCCAACAAAGTACAGTATTGGGCAGAGGAGGGACTAATGTGTTTTCCCCAAGCCGCTTCCCTTCCACCCCTCCACCCCCCACCCCCGACTGAACGAATATCCATTTTTAAACGTGCCGGCACCAGCTCTCTAGGCCCAGCTGGACTGCTCGTGGAGGGTCATTGTGAGGGTTCGGATCTTACCCTCGGCGGTTCCGAATCACGAACTACAGGCGAGCCGGTTTTTAATAAAATATCAAACGGAGTTTTATTGCTTACGGAGTTTGTGGTTCTTGAACTTCATGTTACTACTTTGGCATGCTTGAAACAACATTCCCTTCAACATCGGGATCATCATAAATAACATTAACGGGAACACAACGCGGGTCGGCATCTTCTAAGGATGTGGGGGTAAAGGAGATCCCCGGCCCCAACAGTGAGTACCGCAGCACGGGTGTTTGGCCCATTGCGCCCCAGGTCTGGCAAATCTCTCGGTTTTCCATCTCTGAAACCGACTAGACGTGTCTGGCCATTTGAGAGGTCGTACACTCACTGCCCAAGTGAATTCTTCTCCCTTACGGACCCTCAAATATTCCGTTTCTCCTTTCTCATCTCCCCTCTCCGTCTGAGTGCCTACACTCTTCAACTGCCAATCCCAACTGTCATTCTCCTTTTCTCTTCTCTCCCTCTCTCCCTCTCAAGCGCGCACTCCACCCACTCATCTAACGGTTCATCCACCACCCAATATACATCCCGCGTGTCCTCGTGCTGATCGCCCTCGCGATCACCCCTGCGTTCCTTCTCTAATTCAACTATATGTAATCTTTTCATCTGTGTCTCCATTTCCTTCTCTTCTTCCTCTTCACTAGGAAGTCCAGACGGCTTGTAGCCTTTTTAGGGCTTACATTCCTATCCAAAAATTACTTTGGGGTTCGGGCCGCTTGGGGTGATACAGGGATTCAAACGAAACCAGATTTTAGGTGAAAAAGAGAAAGACTTTATTAAAGCAAGCAATATTGCTGGCATTCAGCGGAAATCAGTTTCCAAAGGCTGAAGCAAATAACATTGAAAATCATACATGTTAAGTAGCATTGGTTCCTCCACCCCCAATACATCATAATTGATCACGAGTCTAAGCTTTAGCCACTCAGGAGTGGGAACTGACGTGCGCAGAAGCTGTTCTCTAGCATAGGCCTCTATTGTGTTGTTATCTTAACATGATTTGCAACATGGTCTAGCAAGTAAGACAAAGGCAGACTATACTGACTCGCTGGGAAACAGAATTGAAACAGTTCTACAGAAACAGTGTAGGACAAAGTCTATCTAGGTCACATTCCACTCATGGGAGCTAACTTCTGCTTAGACTGCAGTTTGAATTCTACTGACACAGACATTTTATAAAAGCATTTCACAGATATTTTATAAAGCTCACTAGTTAGCATAAGAGACGCCATTTTGATATTAAACCCTTCAGGCTCACTCCCTTGGCTATTCACAGGGTGGTCCGTCCCCTCACAGTCATTTTAAAAAGTCTCTAGTGAAAGTTTGACGCGAGACTTTTTAATATGTTCCGCCATAGGTGCTCTGGCCAGGGCCAGGGAGCTCGTGGCGGCACATTTTTAAAAGTCCTACCTAAGAGCACTGGTGGTGCACAGCAGCCGGGAGGCAGGAAGGGGTCGTGTGCTGCACGCCAGGAAGGGAGACCAAGAAGGGGGGAAAGACACCCGCTGCAGCCATTGCCACAGTGACCACCACGCCTGCGTGCCTCTCCCCGCACGCCTCCCTCACCCAGAGCCTCAGGATGCCAGAGGAGGGGCGGGGAAGAGAGAGAGAGAGAGACAGGAAAGCCTCAAAAAGTAACGCTTGGCAGCCGATGGAGCCAACAGGCCGCCTGCGGTGATCTGACCAGCAGGCAGAGCTGGTAGCCAACCCGGGGAAGGTGGGCCTGCCCTTCCATCGCTCCCCGCTGCCTGGCTGGCTGCTCTGCTGCCTGCCTCCCAGCTCGCCTCCCATCAAGCGATCGGAGCTGGCTGGGAGCCTGTCAACATCTGCCACAGGGTAACCCTCTTAGCAAGCAGAAGGAGCCGGCGATGCCTCTGCCCCTGTTGGCCTTCTAGTCTTCCTCTTCAATCCCTCATAGGCGGTGGAATGCGGGGGATTGACCCATGGGATCCATTGTCCTGCTGGCTGGGGTGGCTTGACCTTGGAGCGGGGGGGGGGACACCTTGGCCCAGGACTATCTGACTATCTGGGCTTAAATCCCAGAAACGCTTGATTGCTCCTTCTGATTAAGAACCTGGCGAGGGGAGGAGGGGGAAACTTCAATGGGGGCAAGTGCCACGTGTGAGCTCATTCAGGGGCCTCCAAGGCAACTGGAATATTTGAGCTGGCCTGTAAAGTCCAGCCCCATCGCATCATGCTACCCAGTGTCTTCCAAGAAGAAGCCTGGCGTCCATCTTACCAAGTGAACTTTCATCTCCTGGCAAATTACATCCCTTGCCATGTGCGGACTTCTATACCTGCTTTGAAAAAGAGAGCTCGCTCTCGAAAGCTCAGCAACTTTCTTCTTCTTCTAGCAGCCTATGAAGGCATCACCCATAGTCTGGTTTTCCTTTTGTTTTAATGGCTGAATGGCTCCAAACCTCTTTTTTACCCTCCAATTACTACATTCCAATCATAAGTCCCATCCAACCAGGTTCCAGTGATGCCAATTATATCATATTTAATTTGCTGTATTAGGAGTTCCGGCTCCTCCTGTCTGTTTCCCATGCTCTGTGCATTGGTATAGAGACATTTGAGGCTGTGTGTGCTTAGAAGCCCTTTGTTTAACCCATTTTTCCTCACACTGATGGTCTGTAATACTCCTTGTCCTACTCCTACTGCAACATTTTAGCTATTCCTCACAAGCCTTCTGGATCTTTATCATTAAGAAAATTTTCTCCCCCACCCCCCAGCCCCAAAAAACTCAGTTTAAACCTCTCCTTATCAAATTTGCAAGCCTCTTGGCAAAAATATTCTTTCCAGCAGTGGTGAGGTGCACCCCGTCCTCACCCAATATCCCACCTGAATGAAATAGCAAACCGTGGCCCAAGAATCCAAATCTTTCCTGCCGGCACCATCTGTGGAGCCAGTTGTTCACCTCCGCTTCTGTTATTTCCCTTCGTGGGCCATGTCCTCCTACAGAGAGGAGAGATTAAGAGCCTTTTCACACGACCCCTAAGATCCGCTGGCCACTTAAGTTCGGACCAGAGATCTTAGGGGTTTGTCGCTGTTCCTGCGTTCCCACCCCCTCCGCACTCCTGGCTGCTGGCTGCGTGAGGGGAGGGAGAAAAAAAGGAAGAAAAGAATGCTGCTCACCTCCGTTCTGCCCGGCACTGCATTCAGATCTCTTAAAGGGGCGGGGGGGGGCAAAAAATAACAAACAGAAGCAAGGAAAGCCCGGCAGTCATTACATTATATTCGCAACAGGAATTTTCACCTCCGGAGAGCAGGTACCTGAAAAGTGCGCTCGGACGCGCTTAGGTGGGTGTGGTCATACTTAATTATCTGTAAACTCCGGAGCTGGTGGGGAAACAATTTTAAGCTCCGGAGGTGGGAGCCATTTGCGGCGAAGTTTAGGGGTCGTGTACAAATACCCTAAATTACCACTTGCCCGCCCAGGTCCTTCAGCTTCCTACCTACCTTTTCATATGCCTTTGTGATATCCCAAAGGCTGTGTTTTGAAATATCGTTAGTTCCTACATGAACCAAGAGAAAGGGGTTAGAATCAGTGGGCTTGATGAGTCTCGTCATGCTCTCCGTTGTATCCCGAGATCTTGGCTCCAGGGAGACAGCAGACCTCGCCGTTGACTTTGTCAGGCCTGCACACGACCACTTCTGTTCCTCTAAGCAAGGAATCCCCAACCATCACCATTTGCCTCCTGCGACGCTGGGTAGTGGCTCGTTGCTGTGCTGTTGGAGAAGACTTCCTGGAAATGACAGTAATGGTGGGAGAAACCTGAAGGCAGTAGGAAAAGAGGCACACTACATAGGAGGTGGATTGACTCCATCAAAGAAGTCACTGTTTATGAGAGCTGAGCAGGGCCGTTAACGCTAGGAGATTTTGGAGGCCATTTACTCATAGAGTCGCCGTACGTTGAAGGTGACGACCAAAGCATACGTTGGAAAAAAAAAAGCGTACGTTGAAGGTGACCACCAAAGCATGCTAAGGCACAGCTTCGAGAGGCCAATAGCTGCTTATCAGTAATTCCCCAGTAGAAATCCCTGGTTTGTGTTCTGCGTTGCACAACTGGTCCATTAGCAGGCTATCTGTCAGATATTAGATAGTGAAAACTATGTATTAGACAGGATGTATGAATAAAGTCTATGTGTACTGAATTGATTTAAATGGGAGTATATAAAAGTGCAAAGTCAAAGGCACTCAATGTAGTTTTTTTCTACTTTAGTGCAGGTTTTGAGAATGAGCATAAATGAGGTTTGACTGATGCAAAGTCCTGCAATAGACATGATCTGGTATATGATTAGACAGACATATGTATAAAAGTGTTCTGGAAATCAGTTCACATTGGGCATTTTGTGAATAAAAGCACCCACTATGCTATGCTTATTTTTATGTATGTTGTTAGGCTGTTGACTTATGTCTCCAATGTACTAATGTGATATTTCTCAATGCTTTGTTGAAATACTAACATCCTGTAATACATTTTTGTATATTTTGTAATATAGCTGTTTGATTTTTAAGAAACTCTAATTCTGAAACTTGTTCATAAAATATTGCTTCTGCTGGCAGATCAAATGGCAATCACTCTGACAGGGTTATAGACCCAGATTCATGATAAGGTTGTGCATAATATATTTCCCAGAGAGTTTTGAATCTAACAGTTTTTCCTAAGATTCTAAAAGGGTGGTAAAAAAACAGAAGATTACCGGCTTGGAAGCTCTAAAGACGGTAAAGGTCAGAGACAGGGAGCTAGTGGAGATCTTGCAAAGGATGCCGGAGATACATGAAGGTGTGGGGTGTAGTTTTCCGTGAGTTGGAAGAAAAACAGTCTAATGTATTTTCAGAGTTTCTGAAACAGCTGTGATTAATGAAAACCACTGATCTAAAACAGGAGACTTTATCATCAGAGGGACAGTTGGATAAGGAAGACTTGGCAGGCCGCCCAAAAGTTTCCAGCCCTCAAGGACGAAAGAAGACAATTTAGGGAAGCGTGGCAATTCTCAATGTTAGTACTTCTCTGCTCTTCTCCCTCTCACAAAATACCAGAACTAGGGGACATCCACTCAAATTGAGGGTTGGGAGAGTGAGAACAGACAAAAGAAATGTTGTTTATCCAGCGTGTTGTTAGTCTGTGGAACTCCCTGCCACAAGCTGTGGTTATAGCATCTAGCCTGGGTGCCTTCAAAAGGAAATTGGACAGATTCCTGGAGGAAAAGTCCATCACAGGCTACAAACCATGATGGAGATGTGTAATCTCCAGGCTTAAAAGTAGGGTACTTGAAGAGCCAGATGAAGGGGAGTGGTTTCTAGAGTTGCATTTGGTGGGGCCGCTGTGAGATACAGGAAGCTGGACTAGATGGGCCTTTGGCCTGATCCATCATGGCTCTTCTTATGTTCGTATGTTCTTAACTATAAAATGGAGGACCTGTAAGTAGCGTTCTTCAGACTGACAGAGCTGTTTGGATGAGCAAATCTCTCAAGAAGTCCAGTTGCCATGACTCAACTTCCAGATAAACTCCCCTGGATGACTGAGAATCTTCACAGACATGAGGCCATGCTTAATTTCTCTGCACAGCGATTGCTCTCTACATGTGTTCAGAAGCACTGTTGCTTTCTGGAAAGACCTTCAGGTCTAGCATTCTGCCCTTTCTCAGACCCCACTTGGTATGGACTCAGCTTTTATTTTTAGAGAGAAATATCTGTTTGTGTTTTACGTACAGTATATAGAAACGTTTGCTATCTTATTGACTCATATCTTGGTGACTCTGGTGGGATTCAAGCCCACAACCTTTGAATGACTCAATCACACTGCAGTTTATTTACTTACTACAGTACTTGGATCCTACATCTAATCAGATTAAAAATGTGACGGGTTCTCCTAGAGATGGGGCCATTCTGCCTTCCAGGGTATGCTGTGGCTCCCCTGCTGTGCTTTATATTCTGAGGATCTATTTAAGCCTTTGTCCCTGGGGCTGCATTCCTAATAAGAGAGGCCTCTGGTGAAAGAGGAGGAAGAAGGAAATGTGGGTGCTTGACTAATTCTAAAAGCCAAACAAGAAAGGGATACAAAAAGTAATACAGTATACCTGTATAGGCGTGATTGGGCCTTTTGTTCTATGATCCCACCAGGAAGAGGTGAGAGATAGATAGGCAGGATATCTCTCAATCAAGGTGAAAAGACTGGAGCATCCACAAACAATAGCAGTATAGGAGAGAACACTCTCAGGTGAGAGATAGATAGGCAGGATATCTCTCAATGTCATTTGTGGGGAATCCTAAGCAGGTGAAGACATCTGCTTGGGAATATCCTGAAGCAAATGGTGAGCCATTGTGTGAGACAGAATGCTGCACTGGATGGGCTGTGGCCTGATCCAGCAAGACTGTTCTTATGAGGTAACTTCTGGTCATATCCAGCTATCACTAGGGGTTATTTTAAGAATACCATTACAACTTCATTTTCCTATAAATCAATGCTTATTCCACAAAACATTTCTTGCAGAAGCTTTCCAGAGTTGATTTTAACATTTATGCATTTTTCCCAATCATTGTGGTACATAACAATAATATATTATGTCCTTTAGAGAAGAGGTTGTGAATTGCATAATTTTAAATACCATCACCCTTGGCTTCACACAATTTTGCTTATGAAACTCATTCAACTTCTAGTCTGGAGAGGGGGGGAAATTGGGCGGGGGCCCTCTCTTCATCTAAATCAGACCCTGCCTGCAAAGGAGAAATGTGCTGGGAAAAGGGGAAGGCTGCAGGAAAAGAGGGAGACCCAACACGAGATGGACTGACTCCCTAAGGAAGCCACAGGCTTGAGCCTGCAAGAGCTTCAGGGGTGCCAGAGGACAGGAGGACATTTGGCAACCAAGCGCCAGGATTTCAGCCACCTAATAATAAAATTAAAAGGAACAGTCTGTATATACATTCGTCAGAAACATTCCTAAGAAAGGCTTGCTCTAGATGTTAATTGGAAACGTTGGGGGGAAAGCCCAGACAATTGCTTGGCGTTTTGGGTGAGAAGGGGTGAACAGCTGGAAAGATATTAAAAAACAGAACCAGTTTCTGGGATCCCCCCCCCCAAGTATCACTTGGCAAATGGCTGTGAGCACACAAGAGCCCCCACTCCCCAGTGGGAGACCATCTCCACCGCTGCCATCGATCGGGGGGGGGTCCACATTCAAGCTCTCCTGGGCTCTTAGCAAGGCTTGGCCTCCTTTCTGCGTCTGACATTGCGGGCACCAGAGAGGGTGCAGCCATTAAGGGCTCCATCTGTCCTGGCCATTGGAATCCGCGCCAGCACAGAAGCGTCCGTTATTTACTTAATTGTAAATTAAGAACTGGGTTTAATTTAGCACGGAGTTCGGCCAGGAGCAAGCAGAAGGGAAACCCACAAGAAAACAAGGAAGAGGAGGAGGAAGGCCAGGGCGAAGGCGGGGATCGATCCTGCGAAGGGCGGAGGAGGGGTGGGGCTTCAGCCTCGCATGCTTCCTTCGGAGGCTCCCCCTCCTTCCTTTCCTCCTGCTGGGATTTGCTGCTGTTGCTCTTCCCGGGGTGGCGCCTCCTTTTGCAGAGCGGGGTCTCCTCGGGAGCAAAGCCGGACTCGGCAGGCAGAGCTGGGCTTGCAGGGTGAGTGACTCGCTCCTCCTCCCTCCCTCCCCGTTCCTTCTCGCCTCTGGGCTGATGGGGAGGAACGGCCTGCGTTACAATGGAACGACCCCCCTCCCTTGCTCCTGTTGCCAGTTGGGACCCCCGAGGCGTCCCCACCCCCATCCCCGCCACTTGCATTTCCTCCGCAATGTGGGGCTGATCAGAGGGGACCCTTTTAGAAGGTCAGAGAAGGCTCCTTTTGCTTCTCAGGCTTCCTTTTGGAAAGACCCGTTTATTTCTTTCTTTGTTTATTGGTTTGTTTACTAATCACGCATTACATATGATTGCACTCCTAAGTTAAATTGCCGCGGTTGCAACAAATATGGTCCGGATGTTTTATTTATTTTTTCACTGTTTTGATTTGATTCATATACCACTCCCTCCAACCAATGGCTACTCTGGGTGGTTTACAAAAATTTAAACACTAATACAATTAAACAATATAAACCAGATTCAAATCAAGCAATCAACGATAATTAAATCAACGATCCCCTCTCTAATCCTGTTCTTCTTCTGATGGCTTTGACCCTTCCTGCCATCACCATAGTAGTAGTTTTAATATAAAGAGATGTGTTTCCCTTGGCCTCTGCAGCAGAGCTGAGGCCAGTAAAATCAGGGTGAAGGTGGAGAAAAGTTAAATATAATTTTGGCAGGGCTCTCTTTCCCTATGGAAGTTCCTGCAAGGCAGGGGGTTGGACTGGATGGCCCTTGAGGTCTCTTCCAACTCTGATTCTGCGATTCCTTGTGACTTGGGTTCCAAGATTTGAAACTGGCCCTTGGCCCTTTGATTATGGCATGTTTTAAAAATGCATGTACTGTAGCGTATAATTGAATGAGTGTTTTGCCACAGGTTGATCTCTGGAAACTTTCTTCTTGTAGATTGGAGGTGCTGTAAATAGAACAATACAAGTCAAGAGAGATTGCAATGAAGCAGGAAACCTCTCCAGGCCGAGAACCAGAGGAGGAAGGAATCCTCAGTTCCTTCAAAGCCACCCACGCCCTCCAGCCTGAATGTCTGGTGGAAGGGTCAGGATGGAGGAGCTGGAAGGAGGGCCCAGGAGAAAGGGGTGACTGGGAAGCCCAGTGGCAGGATTACCTGAGGACCCTACAGCCCCCTGGCCCAGGAGGGGAGCACTCGGTGAGGGAGGAGACCTCGGTGGCCCCCTGGGAGGACACCAGGGCCTTCCTGGCCTCCTTTGAGCAAGTGGCCCAAGCCTGCCAGTGGCCCAGAGGAGAGTGGGCGGCCCGGCTCGTGCCAGCCCTGAGCGGAGCAGCGGAAGAGGCCTTTCAGGGGTTGGCTGTGAGACATCAGGGGGATTATGGGAAAGTGAAGGCCGCCATCTTGCGAGCGGAGGCCCTGCGGATGGAGAAGCAGCGCCAGAACTTCCGGCACTTCTCCTGCCCGGAGGAGGTGGGAGACCCCCGGAGGCTTCACGGCCAACTGCAGGAGCTTTGCCACCGGTGGCTGCGGCCGGAGAGACACAGCAAGGAGCAGATCCTGGAGCTGCTGATCCTGGAGCAATTCCTGGCCAGCCTTCCCTCGGAGCTCCAGGGCTGGATCCGGGCAGGAGGGCCAGGCACGTGTTCCCAGGCGGTGGCCCTGGCTGAGGACTTCCTCAAGAGCCAGCAAATGGTGCAGAAAGAGAACGGGCAGGTAAGGTTGTGTTATTTAATTTATGCACTACTTTCAGGGGATGCCACTCATTGGAAGCAAGACTGACCCACATGCCTCCGTCCACGCCACCTGCATTCTCAAAAAAAAAAGAAAAAAGAAAAAAGAAAAAAAACAACCCAATCCTGGCTCAGGAAGCCCTCTAGAACTAGTGGTGGTGCAGGTCTTATGTTGGTTTTGGGGGCACAAGAGGGCTTTTTGAAGTCCTGTTTCCACCCCCCACCCCAAGGAGGATGGGGGTGTCAAATTTATTTGGTTTAAGAGGACAGTTCACAAAAGATATGCTAGCTGTGCATTGCCAGCTCTATACTGGGCTGTTACCAAACCAAATTCAGATCTTCTTTTTCTAAAGACTACCTGACAGGTTATACCCATGCAGGTACCAAGTTTATAAGCCTCTACGGCACTGGTTCCCAACCTGGGGGGTCGTGACCGTATTGGGGAGTTTCACAGGGTCGCCATGAGCCAGTGAAGAAAAAGGCACAAAGGGCTTGGGTCTGGAGGAGGAAGGGGGGAAGAGTGAGTTACAGCTTAATAGGCACTATAGGTTCTCTGTGGCACCTGGGGCAGTGGCCTGCCAAAGGGGGCTTGTGGCCTCTTCAAAGCAAGGCAAGGGGGTCACCACAACATGAGGAACTGTATTTATGGGTCGCAGCATTAGGAAGGTTGAGAACCACTGCTCTACAGTGTTACAAAATAGTAAAGGATCTGTCAGAGACCTAGCTTGCATCTGGTAATTGACTATGATGATGATCATCATTATCTGGAAGGCACCCTCTGGGTTGTTGAGTCCAGCCTCTGTCTGGGAGGGACACTGGGGGGAATCGAACCCCTAACTCCGGCTCCATGGCCAGATTCCTAAACCAATGAGTTTTCCAGCTCTCCTGTAAAATCCTGTGGAATGTCCAGGAAGAATCAGACATATTTAGGAAGCAGAGACAGAAACATGGCATACCAGACGTGGCGTTTTCAGCAAGTTCCATGACACCTGCTTACCAACCCTCCAACAGTGGACTCTTATGATGCATCTGTCAGACCGGTTGTTTTGTCTTTGTTTCATTCATTTGTTTTTCCTTTGGAATCGAGATGCACCCTGTAAGCCAGGTGAGCACTGGATGCTCCTAATTCCGTCTCAGTACCAGGTGCTACTTTATTATTTTATTAAATTTCAAATGAAGGTGATCTAATCCAATGTAGCGCATAAACCTAGCTTCCTGTTTGAAGTGACAAGCATGCTAAGCCCGCGTCAAAGGATTGGCACAGCGGTTACAGTAAATTGCAGTCCTGCAGTCATGACTCTGCTCGTGACCTGAGTTTGATCCTGGCAGGTTTGGGTAGATGACTTCAGATTGATTCATCCTTCATCCTTCTTAGGTCTGCCAACTGTGTACTCAGCTGAATTCAATTAATTTTATTAATTAAATCCCCCAGAAAGTGCTTTGAGCACCATATTATTTATTGATTTATTTGATTCCTATACTGCCTCAGTGGGACAAATCACTCTTCTGGGCAGTTTGCAACAATAGATAAAACATAAATTAATAAGCAACAAGTACACAAGAATTTCATGTCGATAGAGTAGGAGAAAATGGCACCAAAGACACTTCTCTGTATGATGACAGGACAGGGAGTATAAAATCCAGCAGGGACCATGTGGAAAGCCTCCCTGAGATTGAGTGTTTTAAGTTGTCTTCTGAACATTTTATGGGAGGGTACCAGGTTTAGCTCTGCCATGTGCTGGTCCCGTGACATGGAGCCACCACCAAGAAGGCCTGGCATCTCTGATGGATTTTATTCTTTCTCTTGTTTCCACTGAATCTTCACCTGTGTTTTAGGGTCCAGCCACAGATGAATTTCTGGGTGTTTTGGATGCAGTGGATGATCTGTTAGAAGGTGATCAAAACGGTGATCTAGAGATGGGTAAGGACCACTGCATATACAGTGGTATTTCAGGTTACATGTGCTTTGGTTTATTTATTTATTTATTTATTTATCTTATACCCCGCCCATCTTCCCAGTGGGAACTCTGGGCGACTTACAATTAAAATAATAATACAAAAAAACAGAGAACAAGCAAGGACAAAACACAACGAAAAGGAGCAAGATGGCGGGCAAAAAAACCTAACTGGAAAGGTCGTCAAACGCCTCCCTGAAGAGGTGAGTCTTCAGGGCTTTTTTAAAGGCAGGCAGGGACTCAATCAGGCGCAGCTCACAGGGAAGATGGTTCCAGAGCACGGCCCCACCACAGAGAAGGCGTGGTTATGCGTACACGATTTCCGCGCCTCTCTGGGTGTGGCCACCCTTAGTGAGTGCACCTGCACCGATCTCGTGGGTCTGGTCCCAGTTGACCTTTGAGAGATACGCTCCGCCAGATACTCTGGTTCCAAGCCGTGGAGGGCTTTGAAAGTCAAAACCAGGACCTTGAACCTAATCCGGAGGACAACGGGCAGCCGGGCAAGGAGCCAAATGGGGTGATGTGCTCGAATCTACTGGCACCTACACGGCCTTGCCGTGCATTCTGCACCGGAAACCTCCTTGTGGTGTGGAGGGTGTTTTGTGGAAAGTGAAATTTTAAATTAAATATTTGCTTTGCTTTGTGAGAAGCGTCTTGCAAAGCGAGGACCTCATTTTGCAATCACGGCCTCGCTCACCTCTTCCTCCTCCTCCTCCTGACTGGGGCTCAGTGGTGGCCCATTAATGCCTGGAATGGGCCTCCAGGGCCTCCAGTGAGCTGAACATGGGCCCAATATGAAGACAAAATTGGATACCAAATGGGTGGCGTTATAATTCATTAGAGGATGGGGTTTATTGGAAATGACGCTTGACAGGATTAGAGTGCTGGCCAAAGAAATAGAATGAGTTCAACAGAAGAGAATGAAGCTCCTGCTCTAGCAAAAAAATGAATGCATAGATATAGTATAGAGAGACTGAAGGAAGAAAGTACCTAGAAAAATTGTTCTAGGTGTGACTAAAATTGAACATGACATCAGAGTGTGATGCATGGCAAAAACCAGTGATTCTCGGTTGCATCAACAGAAACATAGTGTCACGATAAGGAAGTGATAGTACCACTCTGTTTAGCTCTGGTCGAGACCACACTGGAGTCTTTACCAGTCTTGACCTCAGTTTTAAAAGGATGTTGACAATCTTGAATGGGCCCCGAAGAGGACGGCCAGTATGGTTAAAGATAGAAGAAATGTTGTACAAGAAACGGCTTAGGGGGCTAGGAAAGTTTAGCCTTAAAAAAAGAAAGCTGAGAGGGGGATATGATAGCCATGTTTATATACAGTATTTGAAAGGATGGAACATTGAATAAGGGACTGGTTTGTTTTCCATGGCTTCAGAGACTAGGACTTGGGGCAGTGGTTTCAAACTACAGGAAAAGACATTCCGTTTAAACATTAGGAAGACCTTGTGAGAGTTAGAGCTGTTTGGCAGTGGAATATGCTGCCATGGAAGGTGGTGGAGTCTCCTTCTTTGGAGGTTTTTAAGCAGAGGCTGGATGGCCATCTGTCGGGAGTCCTGTGATGGGGATTCCTGCATGGTAGGGAATTGGTCTGGATGGCCCTTGAGGTCTCTTTCAACTCTATGATTCTATGATTCTAACTGGATTTCTTTTCTTGAGAGACTGAAATGTTTTGCTGCTAATCCAAGCAGCTATGGGCGCTTTTACACGACCCCTAAGATCCGCTGGTCACTTAAATTCGGACCAGAGATCTTAGGGGTTCGTCACTCTTCGTGCGTCCCCACCCCTCTGCACTTCCTGGCTGCTGGCTGCGTGAGGGGAGGGAGAAAAAAGGGACAAAAGAATAAAGGCTTACCTCCCGATGCCCGTGGAAGCTGCCGGGAGCCCCGTCACTTCCTGGTTCCTTCTCTTAAAGGGGCGGGAGGCAAAAAACAACAACAAAAAGAAGCGAGGAGAGCCTGGCACATCCGCATCAAGATTTTTCACCCTTGGAGAGCAGGTACAAGAAAACTGCGCTGGGACCCGCTTAGGTGGGCGTGGTCGCACTTAGTTTTCAATAAACTCCGGAGCTGGTGGGTAAACAATTTTAAGCTCCGGAGCTGGGAGCCATTTGCGGCGGAGTTTAGGGGTCGTGTAAAAAGGCCCTATGTCAGTCTGAGGAAGGTTAGTGGTGAGTCCGCCATTTTGTAGTTCACCTTAATTTTAGACTACTCTGGTCTGAATAGGCTTGCTAGGTTGACAATAGCTTCAATAGGTTCATAGATGGATCATGATCTGAATAGGCTCATCAGGTGGATAATGGCATAGGCAGGGTGTGTGAAAATCCCACCTATGCAACCTTTCCCAACACCCATTCAGTATGGTTCATTAGCTATATGGCCTTGCTGGTAGAGGTGTGAAGTGCTCCTGGTGTGTCTGGAGATTGATGAATGGGCCGCTGTTGCGTTACGAATCACACGGGACACAGAGTTTCGGGGTGCAATATCTGGTGCTCAGGGCAGCATTCCTGTTCGTCTCTCTGTCAGGGTTCCATGGATGTCTGTGTGTCCTCCTTGTCTGGGATCGCTAACTGCATGTGAGATTTTGAATGATTACTCTTTCTGTTGGATTTATTCTGCCTCTGAGCCTTCTCCTCCTGATGCCTGAGCCCAGCCTTTATTAGAGAGTAAGCACAATAGATACAGGGAGACGTTCCTCGGTGGGGGGAAAGAATGCAAGCCTTATGTGTGAGACCATAGTAAACACATAGACAATGGACAGGGGAAATGGAATCCATGGGTGGGGGGAAATGCTCCCTAGCTAGTGAGTGATTACTGATAAGGACGGAAAGGGCTTTCTGGTCTGTATCCTGATATCCTGTTTGCTCTGGCCTGCTTCAGCACATTCTGGTATCTGCTTTGGTCCTGGGGCTGCCGGGAAATATATGTCAAGCAGCCCTCCTAGGCCTTCAGTTTCCTTTGTGCTTGACCAATCTTGGGGCTCAGAAATATGGGCAATGATATCCCTACAGGCCGCTTGATGAGTAGCAGACAGATTGTGCTTGAGTCCCCTACCTATGTTGAGAGAGGGGTTTTCAATACACACATGAATGGCTTCCCTGACCCCTCTCTCAACCTGCCTAGCTCCTCTGTCTAATATGTGAACATCCTCATGTTTGAATGAGTGCCGTTTTCCCTATAAACCTATTCAGGCTATTGTCGACCTAATGAGCCTGGATGACTGAGAATCTTTACAGACAATTGTATTAACTATTTTAATTGGATTTTATTTATAGCATTGTTTTTATGAACAATTTGTAATCTGCCTGGGTAGTGCAGTTTGCACTAAGCGACAGTATAGAAATATAAATAAAAAGATTGCTCTCCTATTTTTAATGTGTTTTTTTTTATTATTGTGATGCTGCATTTTTTTCATCCATGTGTTGCCTTGGACGTGGGTGGGAAGGGTGATAAAATAAGCCATGAATGTGCTCAGTTGGAGGATTAAGAGCAGTGAGTCACTTTCCCTTCTGAATTCTAAAATCCTGCTTCCGTCCTTCACAGGCGGTGGAATCAAATGCCCAAGTCAGACCTCTTCACTGCTTCCTCCTGAAGGACAGGGAACGGACCAAACCAGGGTGGACGAGGTATGTGCCCATTCCAGAGAATCCGGTCGTGACATAAGCATTATGTCTGTGAAGATTCTCAGTCATCCAGGTGAGTTTATCTGGAAGTTGAATCATGGCAACTGGACTTCTTTTATTGAGTGATTGAAATGTTTTGCCGCTCCTCCAAAGAAATGTAGGATGACGAAGCTGTTTGAACGAGTAGCGAAACGTTTCAATCCCTCATGAAAAGAAGCCCAGTTGCCATGACTAAACGTCCAGACATTCTAGAAGCATGCTCGTAAACCAAAATACTCGTAAATAATTTTTTTTAAATCTCATAAGAAATAATTAAAACTTTCATTCCGTGCTGCTGCAGCAAGGTGCCTGCAGTGGCACAAAAGGTTGTCCTGGGCACAGCGGCAACAGCCGCATCTTTGCGGCAGCAGGGAGGGACGTATGGCTATAAAGGTCCACTCAATGCTCTGGTGCTCATTTTGCAAAACGAGCTTGCAAACCGGAACAAAAATGTTCCAAAATTTTTGCTCATCTTACAAAATGCTCATAAGCCAAGGTATTACTGTACTTGTTGTGTGGCTCAGGACATGTGGGTGACATCACCTTCTATCCTCTGCAGCAAAATCTGATGGATGTTCATGTCTGGATAACTTTCCCCCCCTCTTGGCAGGGACAAATAAAACTCAAGGAGACCAGCCTGTCTCTGCATGTTGTCAAACAAAGCCCGACTGAGCCAGGCCAGGAGACCATGGTGTGGCAGGTCTTGAAGGAAGAGGTGGAGGAGGAGGAGAAGAAGGAAGATCCATTAGGTAAAGAGGAGGCTTTCTGCTCCATCCAGTTGATCCGGTCAATGTCAGCCAGTTCCTTTGCCTTTTGTTTTTGGAGGCAAGAAGATTGGGTGGGGGGAGGGACCCGATGTCCCCTTTCAAAATCCGTCAGAACAACCAGGATGCGGATGGGTTTTTACTTTGTTTCCAGATGCTTTGACAGAACTCATGATAAAAAAGTGGTGAAATGTATGCAAAATAGGCAGTTAGGGGCAATAGCTGATTGGGATAGCCCAGACAACTGCCATCTTGGCCTGGGTTTTTGTTTTTATTCTGTTTTTCACTTTGCTCCTGATTCCCCTTATCTCTGTTCCCAGACATCCCCCATGAGTTGTTTTGCTGTTCTTTTAAAAGCAGTGCCGGCTTCTCTCACAGAAGCCAGGCTGGCCCCATCTTTGTTGTCCTTCCACCTTGAGGTAAAAACCGTCCAGTTCAGGCAGGATTTCCCTCAGAGACTGAAGCTTTGGTCCCCACAGGCAAAAACAAACAAACAAACCCTGGGTAGAACCTGCGTTAAAAACCATACCGAGTGTCACGTCCACACCGTGAATTCCAAAATGTGTATGGATTTCCCTCCGTGTCATATTATTTTCTTAGGAAGCAAATTAAGATAAACAGCCACCAGAGGGCTCTTTATATCAGCACACTTTTTTCTTAATCAGCTTCCCCAGTAGGAAAACAGGAAACTATTCAGAAACCACATGATTTATTATTATTATTATTTTGAGAAATGTGGACAGTCTCTGACTGTCTTGATTTTAAAAAAATTAATGAATGAGTTAGATAGAGATGGTCAACAGAGTGTCAGGGTGATGCAGGAAGCAGGATTAATGCCCACTGAGTCACCAGGAATGATCTCTGAGGGTAAGTGCTGTGTAGTTGGCCAGCTGTCTTTTTCTCACACCAGAAGGGTTGTAGTCAGATTTGTGCAGCTGAGTATCTTGAGAGGTGAGACTCCCATTAGACTCGTGGCATGTCATCCGTGAAATAATGTTTAACTGTGTTTCCAGAAGCAAATCTCTCATTCATTGCACCAGCTGTTTCTTCAGCTGCTAGAGGAGTATCAGAGTAACCCACTGGTTCGCTGAATGTCCTGTGTTTCTCAGCTCTCTCGTTGTTCCAGGGGTGGGGTTTCCTGACAGGCTCTTTTCTTCTCTCTGCAGGTATTGGGATGGGCAGTCAGATCAAAATGGCGACATCACAGGGGGGAGGAAATCAGGCAGAAGACATATCCAGGGCAACCCCATGGATAAGCCGAAAGAATGGGTGGAAGACGCTCGAGAAAGAATTTTGGTCCAGAGAGAAACTGGGAGATCAGCCACTGGAGACAGAGGTGGCACCTACAACAGGGACCACCGGAGGTCTTTCAGCTTCTGTTCATCAGTCTTCCAATGTCTGGACAAGCGACAAAAGGCCTTTGGTCTCCAGGTACGGCAGAAAGTATAATTACCTCCATGAAATCAATATAGCAGATTCCATGGAGGATCATGTTGAAAGCCAGACGTCTGAGGACAACCACAAACAGTGTTCATCCTATAATAAACAAGACAGGAAGCTCATGGGGAACAGTAAATTGGAATCCTCTGAGTATTATTTGGAAGGAAAGCAAAGGAATCATTTACAACAGAAATCCCATAACTCCTCTGAGCATGGGAACAGACTAAGTTGT